>MJUU01059245.1:53145-82887 GCA_002080025.1 Modiolus philippinarum | reverse complement strand
AAAATAAATTAAAAGATGCATTATTTTTATGAAAAAATACTTTCTGGCAAAAACCTTAACTCATAAAAATGCATTTTTGACGTAAAAAGTACCATTTTAACTTAAAATGTTTCTTACAATTCCTGAACCGTATAGTGCAAGGTCAATGTTAGTGTCTTTGTTTGCTGACGTAAATGGTGAACATGTTTAAAGCTTCTAGTTACCAAAATGCAATATTTTCTAACCGATCCACTTGAAAATCTTTTGATATGACGACCATGTAGTCTATGGGCTTTTTTTCTGTTACAACTAAACGTTGCGTAAATGTACAACATGTGTCGGTTGGTCGTTGCGTGGCGAATTCTCACGAGACCTGCTACTAAGTGATTTATTATTTGATGAGCTTGTTTCCTAGTCTTAATTTTGTTATTCTGTTCACATAACAATAATTGTTGAAGGCAAATATCAACGTCGACTGTACGACCGCGCCAAGTCCTTGTTCATGTTGATTTTTGATTGAACACGGGATCAAAATGAGGGATTGTTTTTCACTTTTTAGGATGTCATTTTTTTCTACATGACACAACAATGTCAGTAGAATATCCAAGGAATGAAGGATTGGTAATTACAAAAATCGAAGTCGAAAGACATGACTAAAACGCCCGGCTAAAACGAGAACACAGAAATACAATAACGTTAGACTGCCACAAAACTCAGAAATAAAAGCACAACATTTAAAACCAAGGCACTCACCGTGTGAATACCATGAAACTGAGTGACATCAGATACTCTGGAAGGATGTCCTGCTCTATTATCAGCACCCGTAATACAATCAGTGAGGAATATTTATATTTTTGAAGATCTGTGTAATAGCTGATCGTTAGATGTCATTTTATAACCCTTAGACAAAACAGCATCATATGCAAGACAATATATTTATTTTTGAAGATCTGTGTAAAAGCTGATCGTTAGATGTCATTTTATAACCCTAAGACAAAACAGCATCATATACAAGACAACACAACACAAAATATAGCACAGATAGTGTGAACTCAAATAAAAACAGAGAGCGACATCAGGTGGTTCGGAAGGGTAGGCATGCCCTTCTCTGTTAACAGCACCGGTCACACTGTAAATAAGTTAACTTGGATAAAGTCGAAATCGTTTAAATCAAATCCGGTAACACGTGAATCTTGCTGAAAATGTCCCGCTCCAAATAGGACAACAACACGTCGTATCTTTCAACGATGTTATATGGTGAGGGCCATAGAATTTCGCGAGGGTTAAAACTAGGCTAAAAAAATTCAAGACTTAGCAACTGTTGGAACAGTGTTTTTGCTCTTTTCAAAAATTACTGAACAAATAACATGCTCGAGAGCAATTTATCATCTGCGAAATGTACACTCCGCTGGCTGGAGAGATGGGGATATAGCTGCAATGAAAGGGAAAGTTCACAGTTGGGAAGTTAAAATTGTCACGTTTGTCATTGATATAGCTTAGATTTCAAAGGTCAATCTTTGTCAGTATACAACAAAAGTTCTAGGAAAGAAGCTAAAGTAGGTGCATCAGTAGTTTCTTTAATTTGAAGGTAATTGGGATAGATGTGATGTATATACTCCTCAAACATTGGATTATTAAGAGAAAGTACATGGTCTACTGAGCAGAAACTGAAATTAAAGTACTGGGCAAACGTTTAAGTTTTTCTCGGTGTATGCCCTAGTAAAAACTTGGCCAATACGAGTAAAGGAAAATTGGCACACAATTAGTTCCCATAGTAATCCCTATTGTTTTTGGAAAACGAGGCCTCTGAATTCGACAAAATTTTGTCGATTAAAAATTCTAGAATGTTGATTACTCCAGTCTCATTGTCTTATTGAAATCAGTGTAGTTCTTAACAAAATATGTAACGTCTTTCCCTACTAATAAAAAGGTGTATCTTAGCTCTCCATTTTAGTCCAGAAACATTGATGTATCAAATCAGCAATTACTGCTTTGAGTGTGGCTGACTTGTATAAAGACTGGTGTCATAATTATTGACATCAAACAATTTAAATCATCCATCTGTTAACGTCAACTCGATCATCGAGCTAAACACAAACATTCCTGATTTCCATCGAATCTGTTTTTTTAAATTGATTTGAAAATGGTATAAACAAATGCTTTTTGACGTTGAGTACATAAGTACACTTAAATAGAAACTATAAATTGCTAAATAACAATTATGCATCGTTTCTTTTGTTTCTTTTGACTACTATAAATAATTCAAATACTTTTTAATAAGATACATGTCTGTTAGTCTTTTTATGAAACTAATTTATTTTAAAAGCACACCTTTTCTAAACAATTGTGGTTTACCACCTGGTCGGCTACCGTAACTTTGCTTAAGAAGGTCAAAGTTACAACTTTCAGCTATTTTTGTGTAGAATTCCGGATTATATTTAATATTCAGAAAAACTGCCATTCTTTCGATTTCTTTGACAGGATCCTGCAATAAAAATACTTGTACTACAAGTTACTTATGAGCGCCCTGTTTGAAAATAGTACAACAATAGTACAAGAAACTTTTGAGCGCCCTGTGGTTGTTTATATGTTGTAATTGTCTTCCGTTTGTCTTTTTGTAGGGCAAATAACTAAATACCGAAGTTACTGTGAATTTACTTTCTGCATATGCGCATTTCGACAACTTATGTCTCATCAGTGCAGATAAAATCTAAACGTTTGGAAGACCATACACTCAAATATATTTAAAAACTGATAGAGAACAAACAACAAATATGATCTAAATGTAAAACCAAAATCAGCTAAGGACAGAGCTTTGCGTGAGGGAGATACTCCTTAGTTTTCAACAAAATTTACAAAAATTTAGATATTGTAAGGTTCCAAAAATAATCGGCTTTCGGGTCAGCACCGAAGTACTGACTACTGGGCTGGTGAATACCCTCGGGAACTAACAGTCCACCAGCAGTGGCAACGGATGACATCAATTAAAAAATAGTAAGAGAATAAAATAAAAATATATACTGTATTCTTAAAGCATGCACTGGATAAAAGAAAACTTAATACTGTTAGTCAACATGATTTGTCATATTTTTAAGGTTAATATCAGGCACGGATAGCCCTTGAACGTTTTGAAGCTTATTTTCAGAGGGGTCCTGTTCAGTGCATTCAACCGTTTGATAAGGCAGTTTGGGAAAAGGGGTCATGATTTATTTATCAAAATTTTATTAAACAGACACTTGGTTTAAGAGTTTTATTTTTTCTGCTTTTTAGCCTTCGAACAAAAGATTAGAGCTTACTAGTTACATGTATACCCCCATAAACAAAGGAATATAGGTTTCTGTCCGTCTATTTGTTCGTCAATCTGTCTGTCTGTCTGTCCGTTCGTCAGCACATAGGGTACTAATTTTGTCTAATCAACTCCTCTTACAGGTTTTTACCAAGAGACCTGCAACTTTGCGGAATGTTTCTATATACATTGAACATGTCCACTTAATATTCTGGATAAATTTTATATTTTTCACGGATTAAACAGATAGTTGAACTTACGTCATTTTTTGAAAATGTTCTTTGGACAGAGTACCAATTTTGTTTAATCATCTCCTCTAACAAGTTTATACTGAGAAACCTGAAACTTGGCAGGGTGTTTATATATATATTGAATATGTACACCTTATATTTTGGTAGAATTTTATTATCGTTTCCTTATTCTACATATTGTGAATTAGTTTCATTTTCCGGCAGTATTCTATGCACAGGGTACACATTTTGTGTAATCAACTAGTCTCACAGTTTTTACCAATAGGTCTGAAACTTTGTAGAGTATTATTATAGACATTAAACATGTGCACCTCATAATTTTGTTGCATTTTAAAATTTGTCCAGATTCTTTCTTTTTGGACAATTTTCTGTAGGCAGGGTATCCATTTTGTGTAATCAACTAGCCCACAGTTTTTCTTCAAGAAGTCTTAAACTCCGCACAGTGTTTCTATAAACATTGAATATGTGCACCAGCACCACCTCATATTTTGGTAGATTTTTAATTTTTTTCCAGATTTACAAATAGTTAAACTGAAATATGCTTAAGGCGGTATTTATAGTCATATAAAGGACAATTCTAGTATTCTAAACTGATACAAACTGTTGACTGATTTAATATATGTTTGGTAAACTATTCCAATCCTTAAGGTGGTACGGGGGTCTAAAATTTTGTCAGATAGAATTTTCTAATATTTTCATGATTTACCCTTTGTTATTAGAGCATACGAAAAATATAATAAAAATAAGGGGTCACCGGCCATATAAGAATGAAATATGAAATGTAAAAATCTGCTATTTTGGTTGAAATAATACGGAAAATTAGCCAATTCTAACAAAATTTTAAATTATTTTAGTTACATCAGATAGATTTTTTCAGAAATTGGTAAATTAATAGCTAACATACTATCCTTCAATATCCATGAAAAAAAATTGAGGGTCATCGAACTTATTTTTGAATAAATCGCGAAAAACACATCTTTTCCTATTATTTCTATACAAATTATCTCCCCTTAATTGAACTGGTGTTAGGTGAAAGGTTCGAAATTCTGCATGGTTACGCAATAAAAGTGGCATATTTATTCAAACTTAACTATTACAAGACATTGAAAATGGTTTCGAAGACGTTCCCGTAATGAATTCCATTTTTTTGTCACATGCGCAAGAATGATGCGCAATTTTAAACTCCCGTACTACCTTAATAGCATTATAGAAAAAGGTGATGTATTCGACCGCTTTTATTTTGAGACTCTTATTATTACTAGATCGTGTTTTATATTGTGTGATTTAACCTTATACCTTTTTTAAAATTGTCTTTCAATCGGTACATTTGTTGTTAATATATTTTGCAAGCGTGATATAATTGTAGCTCTTAATCTTTATTTTCAGCTTTAAGGGATCCAAGGCTGGACAATTCGGACTGTCGTATACTAGATCAGTTTTATTTTATGATATCTGTAGTTTCCTTTTAAGTTTGGGATACACTGGAAACTATGATATGATATGAATTATTTGAATGTAACAGTATCGCGTCATTACGCCTGGTCACGAATGATGTTATGTCCAATGTCAACAAGTCATTCGTGTTGGCAGGGTGAGAAAAAGAATCAAACACGGGTTGGTGTGCAAGACAAAGAAATCTCAGACACCCGCGGGCAAGATTAGGCAGTCTCCGACTCGGCAAAGCCTCGTCAGAGACATCCTTAATCTTGCCCTTGGGTGTCTGAGATATCCTTGTCTCGCACACCCACCCGTGATTAGATACATTACGAATTACATAAACTTGTGTCTTGAAATAAAAGGGACAACAGGAAACATCTGCAATGGCTGAAAGTTATAAATCTCACACCATAATCTGCAAGGGAAATACTCAGGAAAACACAAAAGACAAACGTAAACAACAATAGAAACACTTGGTTCCGGCACTAGCAAAAGCCTGCGATAGGGTAAAACCGGTTTAAGGTTACCCCAACCTCCCCTTTATCTGTCATGTTTCCCTATAGTATAAGAAACATACGAATAAAACCCAAAACAGATAGACTACTAACTGCATGACCACAATATTGCAAGGAGAGAAAATGACAATGCGTAATTTTGAAATTGGGTCAGGGTGTGCTCTCCGCTAATCTGCCGGCTAACTCAAGGAGCCTAGACTTTACTTCTTCATGATCGAGTTTACTATTATTTCAGCTGACAACTTTTTAATACATATAATTTCACTGACAACTTTTTACAATGTCTATGTCTAGATATTTAACATTTGGTTGAAATTGAGTGATGTGATCATTACATTTAATATAGGTAACCCTTGGTTTTTCAATTTCCCTCTTTTTTGGTCAAATAAAATGCATTCGGTCTTCATAAAATGTCGGAAGAGTTGGTTGTCAAAGAGCCATTTACCACATGACTCCAGTTATTGACCGAGTTTCTCTGAGATGATATCTGGATTTTATGTGAAAAAGAATAAGGCTATTGTCAGTTTACAATCAGAATTTACAGTCGGAGTTGATACTTATCGACACTTATGCTTGCTGACAATCCCACATCCATGACTAAAAGGAAAGATACACCAATGTATCGTTGTTCGACTTCTAGAAATGAATTCCGTTCAAATCGGTGCTTCGGACTGTCTTGAACTTACTATGAGGTGTGAACAAAGCTCATCTTTGAAGAACTCATGGTCCCTTCAAGATGAAGAACAATAAACCAGAGGCTCCCCGGAGCCTGTATCGCTCACCTGGTTTTAAGTTGCCATGAGCAAGCTAACATGGTAACTAAAGTTGACCAGGAAAAATGGGAAATTTTGGTTTCTATTGGCTTATAATTTTCATAGAAGGTTTGAATGAATTTCCCTAATTAGGTCCAATGTTAAAAAAATTGATAGGTGTTCCAGGGAACACGTGTGTGGTGTGTACTATCTTGAATCGAAAAAAAAAATTAATATAAGGTTTACCTTAGCACCTGAACAAGATATTGTTTATGTTTGGTTTGAATGTCACTTACAATTTTAAAGGAGTTGTGAATTTGCAAACAGACAGATACAAATGAGCCTTTTTGTCTCACTGAGCCTCAAAATTCAGTAAAATGTAATTCTCAAGTATAAAATGCACAATCAAATCACATGATAGCTTGCTTCAAATTTTGAGAAGTTGGGGTTTCACAATGCAACAGATCTTAATGAGCCATTTTAGCTCAGTGTACCTCTAAAATCAATAAAATCAAAATTCCATGTATAAGGTGCACAACTAAACAACATAAGTGAGATATTTTGAAAGTTTTGTTGAAATCTGACTTGTGGTTTAAGAGTTGTGGATTAACAAAGCAACAGATCCAAATGAGCCATTTTTGCTCGGTGTGCCTCTAAAATCAATAATATTCAAATTTTCTGTCTCTGACAGGGGAAATAACCCCAAATGCAAACTTCCGGTTTAGCTGATAACCGCATAAAACGGCTACAACAGACAAAACCAAGAACGGTCCGCTACGATATATAGCCAACCATAAGAATTCAATTGGCTTCAGATGTAGTTCTTAAATTTTAGAGGGACGATGGAAATCCATTGGGTGAAATAAAGGAACATAAAGTAAAAGGGTTGAAAAATAAACTCTGATTAATTAATACTGTTTTTTTAACTTGTTATCAGAGGCTCAAAGTGGGTTAAATTCCCCTATAACAAAGATTTGAATATAAGGACAAATACCCCTCTGGCAATGCAAGGAAAATAAACTCTGATTAATTAATACTGTTTTCTTAAGTTTCACTTGTCAACTTGTTATCTGACACTCTAAGTGGGTAAAGTTCCTCTATAACAAAGATTTGAATATAATGACAAATACCCATCTGGCAATGCAAGGAAAATGAAATACTTTGCAATCTGCATCTGCTACTCCTTGACTGCTGCACTTTCCAACCATATCTGCAGGAACTTTTTATTATATATTGTAGATGTTCACAATTTTGGATTTTTTTAAAAGACTTGCCCACTGTTTAAAACTTAGAACATCCATATGTTAAACTTTTGTGTTATGATTTGATACCGCCGAAATAAAATCCAAATTTAAAAACCCTTCCCATGTTGGATTTGAGATCCTTTTTTTTGGAGGCCATTATGAAAATGGCGGTCAACGAACAATTTTGTGCATTGATTTTGAATTCATGACATCCATATCTATTTGGAAACCAAATTTCATTGATATCGGACAATGTAAAATTTTCCCGCCTTTTTTTGGCAGCCATTTTGAAAATAGCTATAACCAACAATTTTCAACGCCGGTTTTGAAGTCGCGACATCAATATCTATTTGGAAACCAAATTTCATTGAAATTGGACAATGTTGAACTTTCCCGCCTTTTTTAGGCGGCCATTTTGAAAATGGTGGTCAACAAACAATTTTCAACACCGGATTTAAAGTTGCCAGATCATGGCAAATATTTTATGAATGTACACTCGACCTCTATCTTTTATAGTTTTGGAAATAGAAGGCGAGAAACTTAAAAATTGAAAAATTCGTAAAAAAAAAGGTCACTAACTCCTACACAGGCTTTTGGATTTTCTTCAAAAAATAAGGGTTGGTAGATCTTGATATGCTGAACACTTTTGAAATTTACACTTGACCTCTATCTGCTACAGTTTTTGAAATAAAAAATTAAAAATGCAAAAATTTGGAATTTTTTACAGAAAAAGGGCTATAACTCAAAGATGGGTTTTCAGATTTTTTACAGCATTTTTTAAAAATTGTAGGGTAGGTAGATCTCGTCATGCTGATCATTTTTACCCAACAACAGATTTTTGATATCTGTGATGGTTTTTGAGTTATTGGCAAAAAATTGTAATTTACCCCTATGTTCTATTTTTAGCAATGGCGGCCATGTTTTCTGACAGGCCAACCAATCGAACATAACGTTTAGAAGCCATACCCTGGTGATGATTCAGGGAAAGTTTGGTTACTTTTGGCCAGGCGTTTTCAGAGGAGAAGATTTTTGAAATTGTTGACGGACGAACGACGGACGACAGATGACGGACGCAAAGTGATGAAAATAGCTCACATGGCCCTTCTGGCCAGGTGAGCTAAAAATCGTTGTTCTTTTGCCATATCTCGTGTCCATTCACTCTATATTTTTTCAATGTTTATTGTGATTCTCTTGTATTTTTGGTAAGTAAAACTGGTCATTTGAATACAATATTTTGTTAGAAAGTAAATATTTATTTAAGTAATATTTTATTTTTTTTTTAACTTTTCAGGAGTTTCATATTTTTTCATAACCATACAACAGTTGATTTATAAAAGTGTGTACAATTGTTACCGTAGCGAACTTACAATAGGTACAGGGAATTTGGTATTGTATTAGTTTAAACTAGTTATTGATGACAGAAGATGTCAAACTAGAACATCTTTCTTGTCTTTTCTTACCTTTGTCAAGTCCTCGTAGGTAACGTATAACATGTCAATTTCGGGGTGTTCTCGAATACACTTCTCCCAGTCCTTAATATATTCATGAAAAGGACAATGGTACACGACTAAAATAAAAAAAAAGATGCATCATAGTTCAATAATTTGTTCTCACTTTCTTTGAAATAGCTTTAAACAAATATAAGACCTGAACAATGCGTACAATATTTGTACATGGTGACTTCAAGATAAAGTTCAGCGATAAGAGCGTTTTTCAATAGGGTTGGTAAGTCTCGTCTAATTTTGGGACTTCCGGGTACATAATTTGTACCCGGAAGTTGCATTTTTAGCAGAAAAATTTGACGTTTCAAGCAAACATTAATGACGTCATAATCCCATAACGTCATATTTTGGCGGGAAACGTTTTCAATTTTGATTTTTATCGTGATTTCACGGTGTCACATGACGAGACTTACAGACCCTATTGCTTGGATTAACTATGTTTCTGCAGAGATTGTGTCTAATGTTCATTTACTTCATATCCTTCCATCGTTTAGATTATCGAAAATATGTAGATATGGGCATGAGATTAGTGTAAATTGACGAAAACCGTTGTGGTTTAGAAGATTTATTAATTTTCTAGAACTTTGTGCGTCGACAGAATAAGATTTGCTTCGGATGTTTTGAAGAAGTAAATGTTATGAAGGATTAAATGTCCGAAGACAAAAGACGTGATCACAAGCAAATGCGGTCGTTATGAAAGATACACATAAATGCTTGTTGTACTACAATATAAACATATCAGATATAAGTTTCACGTCTGTTCCATTATATTCGCTAACCAGTTGTGACGGCAATACACAAAACTTGCAAAGAGTATATTTCTATTGTTCTTACTCATATCTTTGAAAAAAGATTTTTTGTAAGTTATATAAATTTGTTTGCAAAAATGGACATTCAAACAATACATGCATACTGGTTGCTGGTACTGAGAAACATGTTTATTATAGGAAATTTTAACAATGTTTATCATTTTAAAAAAGATTTCAGCATTAAGCAAATGTCCTGCATTCTGTCGTCTTTCCTGCTAACTGTGAAATACATTACAATAAAACAATCGCACAAATGATTGCTAAGTTCCCTGCATATTTTGAATTATATAAATTGTCTTTGTGTTTATTTAAAATTTCAAAGATCGCTAACAAACAATGCATTTTTTGCGGAAAAATAATCATTTTAAAGCAATATTTCTTCCTTGTGAATGTGTATAGAAAAGTCAATGAACTGATTGGACTCGTTCGATAGTAGATCTAATTCATATTGATGCCTCTAAGGAAGCAACAGAAAAAAATTAAAATTTTTAGTCTTTCGCCATATTTTGCATTTTTTGGGGGGGGGGGGGTGGAAACGTAATTTTTGGGGTGAAATGGAAAAATGGGAATGCAAAATATTTTATTTCAGAATTTACGGAAACAATGTATCAAAATTTGAACATGTTGTAAAAAATGTATCTTGGGGAGGGGGTTATTTGCGTTTAAAATTTATGGTATATTGAAATACACTATAATGGTACGTTTCTTTTGATGTTCCGTATATATGATAATGTTGGGTTATCGGTGACGTTTTTAAGGCAAAGCAGTTTTGCAAGGTTTGCAAACATGTACATTCGTATTTTAAAGACGAAATAACTTTCATTTGATAAAAAAAAAGAAAGAAAGACCGGGATATATGTCACTCATAAAAGAAATTCTACGTCTTTCACTCTTGCTTCGCAACGCTCAAATCGAAAATTTTCTTATAATCAAGAAAGATATCTCTTTCTTCCGTAAATGGTAGTGTGACCTCATTTTCCATGGACAAGAAGTGTTGATTTTTGTGGTACAAATAACAAGATACCGAAGTCACTGTTAATTTAGTTTCTGCAAATGCGCATTTCGACAACTTATGTCTCCTCAGTGCAGATAAATACAAAATGTTTGGATTGATTTATTGATTGATTGATTTATTGTTGTTTAACGCCAACTTCAGCAATATTTCAGCTATATCTTGGCGTGAACAGTTGATGATATTATGAATATATAACTAAAACAGTCCTATAAAACGTATGGCTATATTTGGAAATCCATAAACCGAAATATATTGTACGTGTAAAAACTGATAGATAACAAATAACCAACAATCGTAACCAAACCTAAACGTCATAGAAAACCTGATGTTACAATGTAAGGTACACTCAAATGGCAACAATGTTGATCACACAGTTTCTATCCGTGTTTTACTGAAGAAATAGGTACTTGCATGAGATCAAAATTAAAAGTCGGGATATATTTCACTCGTGGAAGACTTCTGTGCCTTTTTTCTCTCGTTTTACGGAGCTCAACTCGAGAAAAGAAGAAAAATTCTTACACTGGTGAAAGATATTCAGATTTTTAATCTGATCTCTTGCAAGAACATATTAATCCATACGATTTGTGAAAATCTTGATTAAAACGAAATAATACAGCTCACTTTGTCGTGATATATTACCTCTGTCTGACATGAAAAACTTTAGAAAATCATTCCACGTGCCTTTATATTGTAAGGCGAGCTTGCAATGGTAGAAAAACGATACAGCAATGTCCTTTGGGTTACGGGTCACAAATACTATTTTATTTTTCTTGTTGAGGATATCTTTTGGCAAATGTCGGAACAGCATATGACTGTTGATAACACGTGGTGATGGAATTTCATCAATTACTTCTGGAGTCTGAAACGGCAGCATGTGTTCTTCTTTTGGGTCACTGTGGTAGTCAGCTTTACCTTTCAAGAGCATATGTATTATTTCACTTGTCCAATGAGTTCCTGTAAAAATTAAATCGTATTCTTTATATTATCTTCTATAGCTTTTCATCTTCTACTGCATATGCAGATCAAAGGAGGGCTCAAAGGATTGTAATCACTCTATTTTTTGAAAATATTTTGTGCATTAAGCAGAAAAAATGGCAAAAGTAGCAACAACACAACAACCCCATCCCCTCACACACACAAACATTTATTTCGGTCCGGTGTTGCACTTTGTCTGAATGTCTTTTACGTTTTTTATATCAAATTCGTAAAATAAAGTTGTATCATGAATAAAAAAAACATGTTGTATTGTCGAACAGTTGGTATGGTTTGAAATAAACGATAGATCAAACAAAGTCTCACTACTTGATATAGGGCGACAACGCTATGATAGTATGACAAGTATTAGAAAACACTGATTTGTCAGAACTTCACAAATTCCAACACCTTGCAATGATAAGAAAACCAACAACTATCAAAGAATTACAACAGTGTGTAAGCTTGATATCTATAGCTGTTTCAACTAAACAATATATAGTCAATATTTTAAACAGTC
This sequence comes from Modiolus philippinarum, assembly GCA_002080025.1. NCBI lineage: Eukaryota > Metazoa > Mollusca > Bivalvia > Mytilida > Modiolidae > Modiolus > Modiolus philippinarum. The sequence continues at coordinate 70,605 of MJUU01059245.1, read as the reverse complement.
TTCAAAGCATTAAAACTATTGTTGTGGGAATTTCAGAATATAATGAAGATAACCAGGAAAATAGCTAAATTGAGAAATACGTAAAGCATGCAGATATGAGACGAAATAGAAGTTCTCAAACTTAAATTCAAAACAAAACCGCTTACATGTGAACTCTCATTAATAGTCTTTCGCATGGAAGATGGTGCCAATAGACAGTGTATTTTGACCATCAAGTAATAATTATCACCAAGTTTGTTTCAATTTAAGATGGTCACTCCTCAGATTTTCGAAACTGTCTCTGACTTTCGGAATTCTCTTGTTTTATACATTATTATGCATTCGAAAATTTTGCACACTGACCCCCAATTTTCTTTTCAAAATATGATAGTTTACATCTTTAATAGACTTCTGACAAAATTTGATAAAATTCTTGATATGCCTTCATCGCGTTTTAAAGGTTGATTCCCTAAATGCAAAATGAATGAAAAGTCTAGAGAAGTTCGGTTTCCCGCCAAAATTTCAGATGTTTAAAACTCAAAAGCAGTCACACTGACCTATCAATGTTTTTGGCTTAAAATGATGTATGATCCATTATAGGATTAAACACCGTTTTAAAGGAATTTATTGGAGTATAAACGGGACCAATTCACTCACAAACAAATAAAAGTCCGAAGGACTTTTATGATATGTTTGTGAGTGACTTGGTCCCGTTTATACTCCTATAAATTCCTTTCAATCGGTGCTTAATCCTTATAATTCTTTTAATTTGATGTTGAGTTTTTAAATTCTTACTTTTATATAATGCCAATCACGCGTTTTTGTTCTATTCAAGGACTTATCATTATACGTCCTTGTTCTATTTGATTCACTAGACGTATAAATTTATAAGGTGAACTTAAATGTAGTTCGGTCAACGTCGTCTATCGAAAAATAAACGACGTCAGAAATTGCTACCGGAAGTAAATTCAACCAATCATATCAGCGTATTTCCTATTATGCAAATCATATAAGAATTATATTCTAATAAATAAAAGTAATAATTTTAAATCCTTGATATAATAAACTTGAGGAGTGACCATCCTTAACAGCAAACAAAACATATCAATCAAATGGAAACAGTTTTGAAATCAAATCATCCAAAGACTATTGTTGTTGGTTCCAGTCTTTTTTTTCAGATGATACAGTCTTTGAAACCGAAGGAACAAGGGATGTGGATACAAAAATCAAAGTCCAGAGACACAGAAAAGCAAAGACAACACAAAGACATGGGACAGCAATAAAACTCAGATATAAAAACACAAAACTCAAAACTAACACCCGTAAAATCAGGTAGTGAAATCAAGTGCTGCGGAAGTGTAAATGAACAAAAGGGGATAACAGGAAACATCTACAATGACTGAAGATTACAGTCACATGCTAGAATCTGTCAGGGAATTATACAGGAAAATCACAAACAACGTAAACAACGACAGGAACTCGGGACAGTCGGACTTGGTACCGGCACTAGCAAATGCCAGTGGTAGGCTTAAACCAGTTTATGGGTGCCCAAACCTACTTTCGCTTAAGCAAGTCCTTCTTAGAAAGTGGTACCCGACACATTATTAGTGAGTGTAATCCATGGTCAAGTCAAATTCGTTAATGTTTAATCCCGTTTTCATTTGGGACTCCGACATGTAGAATCTGTAAGTGATGTCATGGTGACGGCCACAGATTTTCTGGAGGGATAAATGTAACAAATGCTAAAAAAATCTTTGACTTGGCAACATAAGGGACAGTGTTTTTTTTTCTCTATCCAAAAAAATCGCAGTACAAACTACATTGTGACAGTTACAAATCAACTGTGAAATCTCGAGAAGTAGGTATATTAATGCTAAAAAAAGAAAACTTATCAAAATTCAAAACTAAACAACTTACAATCTTCTATTACATACATGTTTATTGACCAAAAAGGTTAATAATTCAAAGGCCAAACATCTTTATATATTTTGTGACTTCAAAATACCACTCTTAACAGAGGCTTTTCTCTTACGTCAAAGTTTGTTTTGATATTAAACCAAGAGAAAAATGTCAAACCATCAAAGAAGTAAAAAATACAAAACTATTATAAAAGAAAAATTCTAAGATGACTCTCTTCTTTCGCTTTGGAAATAAAGCTATGTTCTAATTCCAACAATATTTTTAGCACATGCGTATATTTTTTTACAAAAGGACATTCGTAATGTACAATTTCACATTTTATCCATTCATTATTTTGTGTAAATAAAGTTTTGATAATGTATCACCCAAATATCCACATCAAATAATGACAATAATAGAAATTTACAACAGTTACTAAATTTAAAACTTGGATGAAATTGATATAACCGTAACCTAGCAACGAATGTGTTGTTGTTAAGAAATCTTGTCCATGTTCCAGACCATGCTCTACGATTTAAATGTAATGTTTTTTTTAACGTTAACAAAATCATAAATATGAGTTTAAATTATTATTTTTTATTCTTTTTTGGCTTCAAAAACAACATAACTAAGCAGTCGTATAAATCAGAAATACATCCAGATCACACTTATACCCACTTCGATTTTAAAATATCCGTATTTTATATGTTTTATAACAGATTATCTGTATTAATTCATAAGCTTAGATTTTTCTATGTCCATTTATGTGTGTTTGTATGCAGTTTTCCGACATATTTCAATTCTAGTGCAAAACACAATATTGCTCTCTAAGAGCCGCTTCGAGTGTTCAAAATATTAGAATAGAAATAGATTATTGCAATTGGGCTCTATACGAATTAGAACATGGTCAGACCTTATATTTGTCTTCATTTTATACCTCGCTGTCGCTCGGTATAAAATTTTGACAAATATAAGGTCTGCCCATGTTCTAATTCGCATAGAGCCCNTCATAAGCTTAGATTTTTCTATGTCCATTTATGTGTGTTTGTATGCAGTTTTCCGACATATTTCAATTCTAGTGCAAAACACAATATTGCTCTCTAAGAGCCGCTTCGAGTGTTCAAAACTCTTGTTAAATATATTAGAATAGACATAGATTATTGCAATTGGGCTCTATACGAATTAGAACATGGTCAGACCTTATATTTGTCTTCATTTTATACCTCACTGTCGCTCGGTATAAAATTTTGACAAATATAAGGTCTGCCCATGTTCTAATTCGCATAGAGCCCGCTTGCAATAATCTATTTCTGAATCAAATAACTATAACAAACTCTATTTTTAACAAAATAAACAGATTAGAAGAAAAAATATGTTTTAATAATATATGTTTAAAGAAACAAAATGAAAATGAAATGGAATATTACTTGTCACATCAAGATAAAAATGTACGAATTATTATAATTTTTTTTAGATAAGCGAACATAAACTCCTAATTGAAATACGAAGATATATGATAATCCCAAGAGATCAAAGATTATGCTCTGTTTGCAACATATTAGAGGAGGAGTATCACTTTTTCTTTTATTGCATAAGAAATACAAACAACAGATATGTTTTATTTCAATACATTGTGTACTTCAAGAATATACTTACAAACTTTTCTGTTTTAAGGATGGTCACTCCTCAAGTTTATTATATCAAGGATTTGAAATTATTATTTTCATTTATTAGAATATGGATCATACATCTTTTTAAGCCAAAAATATTGATAGGTCCGTGTGGTAGTTTCTGAGATTTAAACGCCTGGAATTTTGGCGGGAAACCGAACTTCTCTAGACTTTTCATTCACTTTGCATTACGGTAATCAAACATTGAAATTTAATGACGGCATGTCAAGAATTTCATCAAATTTTGTCAGAAATCTATTGAAGATATATACCATCATATTTTGAAAAGAAAATAGGGAGTCAGTGTGCAAAATTTTCTAGTGCATAATAATGTATAAAACAAGAGAATTCCGAAAGTCAGAGACAGTTTCAAAAACCTAAGGAGTGACCATCCTTAAATCGAGAAGAAAAATTAACCACATTCCCGTCAACAAGCGAACAAATTATTACTGTTAGGTACATTGTATGTCTTTCATTTAGCAGTCATTAGAACTGGGAGGACGAGACTCATCACAGTCATAATTTTATTTATTACAACCTGATTTCATTATATGTATATTGTTGTATATATTTCATGTTTGTAATGCTACGACCCAAATTTGTTACAGTCTGCAATAATAATGATATCATTTACAAGTTGAAAGTGTTCAAATATAATGATGGTAGCCGTCTATTATACTAGAACCCTACACATCCTTTAAAGAGGCTAACCAAATGACTATGTTGACCAAACTTAGTTCTAACTGGCCGTAGAAGGTCTGTGATTTTCATCATATGGTTAAACAACCAACGGGCGATCAATTACAAAACAAAAACATGTCAAATATGAGAATATCGGAAAAAACAAAGGCATGACACACCAACAAAAACACAACATCAAAAAAAAAGGCACTTACATGTACAGTGTGAACTCCAATAAAAACCGAACTTGACATCAGGGTCGTTGTCTCTTTGAAACATTCCCCGTTTCCCTTCTTTTTTTCTTTCAGGTGTCGCAAAAGGGTAAGCATTTTATGCTCCGTATATTACAGCACGCTGTCAGTGCGTAAATCAAGGGTAAAGTCAAACCGGTAAAAGCGGCAAAACCTATTCCTTGAAGACGTTCCATTTTCATTACGGACAGCGACTAAGTCATTTCTTTATGTTTTCATGACTACCCTGAAATTTATTCAGGAAAGAGAAAGTAACAATGGCTGGACATGTCCCTGGATCAAAAGCATTTTGGACAGTGTTTTGGTCTATTGAAAATCTGTTAAAACTACATGCCAAGCAGTTACAAATAAACTGTAGGAATAGTAAAGTTCTTAATTTTGAAATGGGGGTAATAACAAAAAATACCGAACAGAGTTGTCAAGAGCCGAAGTCCATGAGACAAAAAGACAAACCAGGTGGAAACTACCGGCGAAATTGTCGACGTCAAAATCATCCCATTTGTTTTGCAGCTTAGATTCCGAATTTTCAAATTCGTCAATGTACAGCAAAAACAATTAAGTCAGATAATACAGTAAGTGTATCGGTAGTCAAATTTACATGTAATTTCAAGTTAATTTAAATAAAAAAAAACTGAAGTTGCATAAAAATACAGTAAATTTCGTTATGCAGTACGTTATTCTGTACACGTGTTTCAAGGAGTAACCTCTCATCAGCAGCATGAAAATAAATCATGAATTATTTAATTTTAGGATTTGAAGAGAAAGTTATTTGTCTATGTAGTGAAAGGTGAAATAAAAGGACCTGGAAAAAATTATTGGACCTTTCCTGTACTTAATTTTCTTGTTTATCCAGACTGCTTGGTGCATTGGTTTATGTATCTTTTTATCAAAATATGTTGTGTTGCACTCAACATTAGCAGATATTAAGATCTGCAGAGGCCATTGGAGGTTCTGTGCTATCAATACGAAGCGTTTCGCAAAAAAAATATCCAGTTAGAGGTTCTCCAAACAGATATTGACAGAAAAAATATTGAAAAGAAGGCCTACTGATTATAAAAATAATTGACCTGCTTTTGGATATGCCAGTAAAAATACATCATCTGGTCTGAGTTTCATATTGACAATTCTTGGTATATTGGTTCTGTGGTCAGGGTAATGTCCTTGTTCGATGCGCTTACGATTCAAAAAATAGCCATCATATTCAACCAGTTCAACAGTGTTGCCACTTGAATCCGTAACGAACAAGACATCTTCATCGTTTATCTCAACTAAAAATTAAAAACGTTGTGTTAATTCCAATACATCATATACAGGATGCACTGCACTTTATTCATTTTAATTTGTATTTATATGCATTAATATATGATGAATGAAGAATTTATATTATTGAAAAGTATTTATGACAATAAACTGTATCTTATAGTTTCAAGTTTCATCCTTTCGCTAATACCGATAAAAGAAATGTAGTTGATACTGACTTACATGTAACCATTGCGTACATTATCGTCGAACTGACATGATCCTTTGATACTAGCGGAGCCAAATTTGAATTAAAACAAAATAATTTTATTTTTTTTTACCAATTTGAAAATTAATTATATTGACACAACAACAACAAAAACTCCAAATTCTAGAGAGCAAATAGCCTTTAATGCTCATTGGCTATGTAATGAAAGATATAGAATCTGCTTTAAACAAAATGATAGCCAAACATACAGGTCTAGAACAGAACTCGAACCAAATGCAACTGAATATTGATTTAGCAGAACAAAAATTCTAAAGATTCGATGAAGAACTTCTTAATTTGAATAAGACCGTCAGTAAATCGGAAGAGTTTGATATTTGTAACTATAAATGTATGAAACTACAAGATTATGTTACGGAACTAAAATCTCATTCTATGAGAAATAATCTTTATTTTTTCTGGACTTCCGTATTCAAACAATGAAGACTGTGAACAAACAGTGAGAACTTTTCTTTGTGAAGAAATGGGAATCAAGCAAAACATATATTTAGATAATGTTCATAGAATTGGAAAGCTGGGTCCGACTGGAGTAAGATCAATTGTAGTTCACTGCTTGTAAAGAAAAGATCTTGAATCAATTCTAAAACGCGGCTATCGTGTGAAAGGGAAATATTACAGTGTTAATGAACAGTTCCCAATAGAAATCGAAAAGAGGAGGAAACAAATTATAACCGATTCTGAAGCAGGCCAAACAGGAGAAAAAGAGGATGAAACTAGTCCGGGATAAACCTTTTATAAATGGCTGTCTGTATAATCCGTGTAAAGGACCACCAGTTATGCTGTGAAATTCCAAGAGAGGACTAAAGCGAACCAGTTTGAATGTGGGCTTTTGAAAAAAGAAAACATGTTTATGAACTCGAATTCTGATTACTTTTTTACTTCCATTCTGCATTAGCCTATACCAAATTATTATAATGAGATTATGATTTAGTAGAATCTATGGAAGATATGATCTACTGTGGACGTGTAATCCCTATAATTGTTGATAAACATGTTAATGAAAACGCTTGAATCATGCGACATACTAGTATATAGCCATTACATCGTTTTGATACATTGCAATTATTTATGTTATGCATTACGTACTACATATATATTTGATAACTGATATGTATGAATGTTTTTTTTTCTGCATACCACTGTGCTGCAGAGGTGAATCAGAATAAAGTATATAGTAAATAAAAGTACAATGTTGAAGGCCTCATGGTGACTTCAAGATGAAGAACAACAATAAAAGCGTTGTTCCATTGCTTATTATTACCATGTATTTGTAGAGACTTTGTCTCATTTGCATTTACTCCATATCCCTTCATTGTTAATGTAGTTCTGTTCAAATTCAGTGGTTAAAAGGTAGAAGATCTTTGAATTGGTTTTCCCATAAATTGATACGTTAAAATTTCTAAAGATCCACTAGAATGACATAATGTTTAACAAAGCTCTGCGGCAGCAGCAACCTTTGAATATAATCGTAAATACTACATTTTGAAAAGTACCATAATGGTTGCCCGACGAAAGACTAATAGAGGGCTATCAAAACAAATAAACGAATTTAAGGTGTCTGCAGGGTATTATTTTCCTATTATAGAATTTTGAGAAATTTTCTGTATAGAAACATAATTGTATAAACATAATTGTATTATTGTTCAAAATATAAAATAAAATTTGGGGGTCACCATGCATTAAAGAACAAAAACTTAAATTGAAAAAATCAGAATTTTACATAAAAATGTTATGAGAGGATACTTTGAAAGATTTTGTTCTTACTTTGCATGTGTTTTGAAATCATTATATAGTTTACATATAAAAAATAAAAATAACGGGTCACCGTTGAAATAAGAGAGATAAATTTCTCTAGTGATATCTATGGAAAATTATTTTATCAAATTATCTCTCTTGTATCAGATTTAAAGCCTATGTGTTTTAGTCCACTTTTTGTAATGGAAATGTTATAAAAGTGATTAGAAATAATAATTCTAAATACTTCGGAAGTTTCTTTTCATTTGAAAAACATATTTGTTAATTTTTTTAATAAACGAAACCTAAATGAACAAGTATAAGACAAAAATGGCGGAACAATACTACTAAGACACCTTAAACCAATTAGTCTGATAGGCATCAAAGTCATAAACTTTAAACCCATCGTGAACGGACCAACACAAAATAAAACAGAACATACAAATGTATCAACGTGGGACATGACAGTTAGTTCGACAGATTACGGGTTGACTTTCGAATGAACGTTCGGGATCCATACTGTCGTTGGCTTCGTCCGTCCGTCACACTTTCTTGCGACGCGTTTTTGGATTGAGGAATTTAAATGCTGCATACATGCTACATTTCGAAGTTTCGATATTGGTCTTGATGCAAACAAGAGGCCCCATTATGTCGATTTTATGACGCGAAGTCCTCCTACATGTTTGGATTTATGGATTTAACTTTGTTGTAGAATTGTTGCGTATTGTCTGTATAAGCACAATTAGCTTTCAGAATTTTGATTCCGATTCCAACTTTGGTAAATTTCCTGAAAATGTCAAAGGCTACATATAATCTTTTACCTTTGCTCGTATTTTGAAAAATCAAATTCTGAAAACTTCTAAATTTGATTCCAATTTTGTTTAATATCGTGAAAGTCTTAAAGACTACATTTTTTTTAAATTCTAAATTACAAACATTGTTTCAAATTTTGTTATGATTAGAACAGAAATGTTCACTAATTTGATTTCGAAAATATTTTATTCTAAGTTTTCCTTAGAGCCTCAAAGACCACTTTTTCGGAATTTTGCATGCCTGACAACCATTTATTCTTGAATTCCTGTCAGTAAAAAAAGTGAATATTTACTGTATACATGTAGTTTGATTTAGAAAATATTAAGAAAACAAAATTATGCTCATGGTCTACAGCTTTCTCTGTGTTAAACAGGGAATGGCGGGATCACTATCGTTTCCCACAGTCATTACTCTAGTTAGTTTGCAAATTTCAACTTTGTAATAGATAGATCTTAAGATTGTTACATGTATATACGCTTTCAAAATTGCAATTACAACACAATATACCTTCTGGGTATCTGTTCTCTCCCATGTCTTTATCTGAAAATACATGTTTATACAGATAAATCACCGTGGTATATATGCAAGGCGGGTACTCTGGTTTAGGGCCGGACAAACGTATTTATTTCAAAAATTAGACTTTTACTTGACTTACTTCTTGATCATTTTTTCTAATTCTCGGACAGAGCAGCCAGGATTCTATGACATGTTAGAGCAAGCTGGGCTCTACAACTGGTCAGAGCAGTCAGGGCTCTATGACTGGCCAGAGAAGGCTGGATTCTATGACTGCTGCACCTTATAAGACGAAATAAAGGCGTTGTTCCATTGCTTTGTTTTACTACGTATTTGTTGAGACTTTGTCTCGGTTGCATTCACTCCATATCCCTTCATTGCATATTAAATGAGTTGTAAACAAATGTGAGAAGTAAAACGACCATTCGAAAAGTTATTATAGGCGATGTTTTAAAATGGCTGTTAGTACCCTGGGTATTGAATTCCCTTGTGTTTGATTTTAGAAAAGAGTCAAAGTACTGTAAACCGGGAAATTTTCGCGTCGTCTTTATTTCGCGGTAGGACAGGATTTTAGTTCGCGCAGTTTTGAATTCGCGTTGTCAAATTGTTGACCACTGACTTCAAAATAGACACGTATATTCGCGCCGTTTTATTTTCGCGCTTCCATTCCAAACGCGAAAATCGAAAAATTTCCCGGTTTACAATATATTGAATAAATAAACAGAAAATAACAGGTAACACCTACAATGGCTTAAAATTGCAATCACGTTCACAATCCAACAGGGAACTGTTAAAGAAAAACACAAATAAATAGAAGACAGACAAACGTAGACAACGATAGGAACTCTGGATAGCCGGACTGTTTTCATGAATAACTTCATATTTACAAAGACATAGATAACAAGACAATGACATGAACATCTACAAACAAGACAACCACAATACAAGAAATAGATTAAATCCCCCGGACAAATAAATAATGCACAGTTATTGCGATAGGGTCTGTAAGTCTCGTTCTACTTTCACTTTCAAAGTCCGGAACTCTAATATATAATGCACTGAAATCGTCATTCGACTTCCTCACTTCCGGGACAAACTTCACTTGACGTTACATAGAGAATGCGTCATTTTGTTTAATTTCAGTCTAGGTTAAGGTTATAAAGTGTATAATTCTTGAAGGATAAAATATTCTGGTTGAGGGAAAACGAATCCCACTCTTAATTTGAGCTGTGAACCAAAAATCCAACAATTTCTCATAGTACTACATAGGCACAATGTACCCGGTAACAACGTTTCACGTATATTCTTGGAGGTCACATGACGAGACTTACAGAGCCTATTCTAGTGCAATCAAACAATTTCGTGTCTTGATTTGAGGAAATTGTAATGGGCAAGGTATATACCAGACTAGACATTGAATCTATTCTGTCCGAGGCATGTACATAGTGTAATTAAAGGCCAGTTTTGACCTATCAAATGTTTTTATATAAATGTTGCATAAGGCTATCACTTTTATCGTGGTCTTTTCTTTTTGTCAGTTTTGCTTTCACTAGATTTTATAGGTGATATTAATATCCTATTGACAGATACATCTTGTATTAAAAATTTTTTTAACCATTACAAAACAATTTCACACACGTAATTTCTTCAAATAAGAGATTTATTTGTATTCAGTCTAAAACAGGTGGCAATGCTCTCTAAAGCTCGAATATACAAATTATATTTGAAAACACTACACGGGTTGAGTTTAAATTATATAACTAATTATTGAATTTTATATTAACGCGATATATGAACAGATACAGTTGTATATCAAACAACAAGATTATATACTTGTATATTTGATAACTTAATTCATAAATGCACAATTATGCCCCTGAGGGCTGATGGCATAAACAAAATAAAAATACAAAATACATTACACAAATACAATGAACTTATGCACTCTGGGAGTCCACCTTCCTCAGTATTAATGACTTTTTTATAAATGGAGCAACATACTGCATGCATTGAAAAGACGAAATCAAGTTTTTGAGTTGAAGGTTTTTGTTTAACTTGTAAAATTCTGGGAAAAATTTACTTATAATTTTCATTAATTCTTTACGTTCACTTTCATATTTCGGACATGTGAAAAAATAATGAGTTTCATTTTCAATTTCATTTAAATTACAGTATTTACAAATTCTATTTTCTCTTGATTTTTTAATACCTACCTCTCTCAATTTCTAAAAAATGATCACTTATTCGAATTTTGCATATTTTTTTTCTATTTTCATAATTCCATTTTTAAAATAAATTCTTCAATAATGTAATTTGTTTTTATTTTACTATACAAGAAAATTTTGTTGCTTTCAGTTGCTGTATTTAATTTGACAAAAAATAATTTCTCATAATTACTTTTTAGATTTAGTTTAATTTTCTTTGTGAAACTATATTTGTCTTTTTTATAATCAGTATTTGTTATTTCATTTAAGTCTATATTGTTAGATACACATATAAACATAAGACAGATATACGTACACATACCTTTAACAGGGAAATCCCGGATCAATCAAAAGCTGGGTTGACATTTATATAAACACGTATACTTGTCAGTTTGACAGTACTTAATGTAATAATTATTCAAGTAACAAAAAAAAATTACAAAATAATCATACTCGACACGAATACAAATGTTCGTACGTGTACGACTTAATAATAATATTATAAATATGATTAACACACGTGTATTTATATTTAAGATGATAACAATAGATGAAATAAACATAATTTAAACGTGAATGAATATGGCACATTGATTCATCCGAAAAATGTACACATCCACGTGTACGTGTTTTTTATTGCAATATTACAGTTTAAAAGGGTATTATGCATCTCATTTTTGTTAGCTTGTTGCAGTTTTAGAAATTGCACGCCTTTGTGACATTAATATCCTTTTTAGACCAAATAATCTGTCAGTGACGGTAAATAATGAAAAAAACTTACCTGGAAGTTTTATAATATACCTTTGTACTAAATATTGACCTCTGTACATGTAATTTGTCAAATTCAAGGATCTCGCGATATTTATAAATCCGACGCTTATCTTTGATTGACCAATTAATACATTATATAAATATTCTTTATTCTCATAAACATATAAAAATAATGTTACCATAGTTACGGAGAATGTAACTGAATTAAATTTAATACATCTGGATTGATGGTAGTACACTATTTTTTTTATGTTTTGTGAAAAATTTAATCGGATCGGTATACAAAAAAATGGCTCCTTTAAATACATTTGCAGGTTAGGAAAGAACAAAATACGAATGAATCACTACAGTAATGATTTTTTTGTACAATGTGAAATTGAGGACAATTTCCGTTGTAACTAAGATTTGGCTCCATGCATTCCATGTTTTTTTTGGTTTTTTTGATCGAGTTTAAAAAGTACCGCCGGTGATTTATAAGTTGCAGCAGGACTGGCTTGGTTTATGGTTAGAAACATCACTATACAAAAACTGAATAGAATAGAATATTTTATTTGTCCACAACATGTGGGCCCTATACAGGGCATACATAACATACATATTAATCATTTGACAAAGAGGGAAGGAAAGGTGAAAAGGAAGATAAGAGACAGAGTGAAAATAAGATTCAATATTTATAATACAAAAACATAAAAACACACTTATACACTAGGCTATTGGAAAATACATTTTTTACGCACTTCAAAACATTTTTGAATATAAATGGCATATGTGTTCATCTTCGCAAGTAAGTAACCATATCAGTTGACCAATACTATCAAAATTTTTAAAGTTTTTACAATGTCCTTCAATTTCTGTAAATAAACAATAGCTGAAAACAGCATATAATGGACATACTAGAAGATAATGATATGCGACACCATACTAGACGGTCTTTTGATTTATTCAACTTTCTCATATAACATATTAATTTTCTTTTCAAAGCGTAAATTACTTTCATCGAAATTTTGTAACACTCGGTTTTATTCTATTATGAGGATGTCTAGCTCGTAGGGGGTTTCTGATCCCGGATTGTTAAATTTCCATACCCCATTATTTTTTCCCTTAGATTTTTCAATGTAATAACAAGGACGTATATCTAAATATACGTCCTTGGTATATTTTTAAAACACTTACAGGTCGATGTAAAACTAAAATTCTACGTTTAAACATCCTCAGATCATAACAAACAGTATGGTTATCTTCCGTAGCAGTCGGCCTCGGTAATCGCATCCTTTAGGCTGTTATTTTATGCTATTTACAACATCAAACATGTCAAAAGTCATTAATTGTATAATGTAAATTTTTGGAGACTGATATAATCTTCCAACAATCTACACTGTTTTTTTTCTATTTGTGCATAATTACAATTCTTTATAATTATATTAACTTTTATCTATGCTGGGCGGAAGGGGAATGGGAAAAAAGTCAATAAATCGTCAAGTAACATTAATTTTACTGAAAATATAGGTGTTATTTTTTAATAATAGAACGAACTGGATGTAACGTTGAAAATGAAAACATTTATTTTATTCCATTTGACAACATAAATAAAAAAATTGATTCATTATTGTTAAACTAATGTATTTGGTCTTTTGACTTTTTAACTATAAAAGCAAAACTCAGGCTACTATCAATACAGCGACAGTATCTGATACCGAAGGAACAAAGGATTGGTATTTACAAAAATCAAAATCCAACGACAAAAAGGATTTGACTTGATTTGAAGAAATACTTATGGCTCCTTTGTATTTGATGTTTGTGAAAATGTTCAAGAGACTTTTTGCTATTTCTTTGTTGTGCATGTTTTATCTAAATGCTGCACTTGGTAAAACATACAAAACATACGAGCGACTTGAGTTAAGAGACCAGCTTATAGTGGACAATATTTTATCTACCACAGAAAAATCGACAAATGTTATAGACTGTTACAGAAATTGTAGAAAGGTTGAAACATGTTTGTCTGTTTCATACCATATGGAAAGGGGAACGTGCAACATGTATTCTAGTTTCAACGTGGACAAAATAGGGACAGTACAAAGTGGTTGGGTGCATTTTTCGGAAGGTAAAAATATAGCTCTAAATTAATAACATCATATTGATGATTTAGTACAATTTTTATTTTCTAAAAGCCTTTTATTTTATGACTTGTCTAACGGAATAATCGCAAGCGATTGAAAACATTGTGGAATTATTTTCTGATCTCGTTAATAAACAGTTTGGTAGGCTAGACTGTAATCAAATTATATTATCGAAAGCAGTGAAATGCTCGATATCGCTACAGAAAAATTCCATCAATAATTACAATAAATAAAAGAAATCATGTTCAAGTCATTATCTTGCCTTTGAATAACTAGTATCATCGATAGCGCATATACGAGTACCTCACAGAACATAATCTCTGTACTCTATTGATCAAAGAAGAGTTGGACAGGAAGTGTCTTTCTCCATTCTCTTGCCCCCTTATTAGTATTTTGTTATTGTACTTTATTTGATATGACGATATCATGTGCAATAAATATTGTTTTTACGGAAATTCACAAACTTGCGTGTGGTACCGGAAGCAGTTGATAATGATGTCATATCAGGTCGCTTCGTCAATCATCTGCTTGTATCGAGGGGTAAATTTTCAATCATATTTTAACTAAGTATATGATTATAATATTAATTACATGTATGGTATGTTCTTCTAGACTTAATAAATCGATTTGTTCAGAATGCAGAATTTTCTTCCCATATCATTTAACAACATAACATAGATCGTTCATTTCGACACTTCAGAAATGATTGATCCCTCGTCAATTTCGAACTTGATACAGATTCAAAAGTAATTTTGAAGGTTTTTATTAATGTGTAAACGCTGTCCATATTCGAATACATACATGATGACAAAAGACGAAACAAATAGAAATTAAATAAAATTCTAGAAAATATGGCAATATAGGGGCACCATAAAATGCTGACAAGAGCGCAAGAAATAAGAGAGGTGATAAAATAAACACAGAACGTCACAGAACTAACGCAATAGTAGTAATCCCAAAAACGACTGGAAGCATCGAAAGATTCTTCCGTAAATGGCTATTTCCAAGGTAAGACGATCGATTTAAGACGAGGTCACGTGCACTGTGTCTTAACTCGGTAAGTGATTAATCATAAATAACTAAATACCGAAGTTACTGACAATTTATTTTCTGCATATGCGCATTACGACAACTTTTGTCTGATTATGTCACATGCAGAACTGATTATCCATTACGGAACATAAACGACGTGACTTCACAATAGAAAGTATGTTAAAAGGGGATTTTGCTTCTCCATTAGAGCTTTAAAACTTCAAAAATCATATTTTACTGGATCAATATCAAAGAACGGTTACGTATATCTTTCGTGAAAAAAAAAATCTTTCTCTTATTCTTTCGTTCCAGACGGAATTCTTACATTCATGAAAGATATCCCAATCTTGGATCTGCTCTAATGTACGAAGCTATAATACTCCGATGAAATGAGCATGATCTGCTCAACGCTAGGCACCATTCTGAATTGGGAGCAACCGTGGAATACCGATGGGGGTAATAACA
Source organism: Modiolus philippinarum (assembly GCA_002080025.1). Lineage (NCBI taxonomy): Eukaryota > Metazoa > Mollusca > Bivalvia > Mytilida > Modiolidae > Modiolus > Modiolus philippinarum. The sequence continues at coordinate 54,951 of MJUU01059245.1, read as the reverse complement.
AAATTACCGAACAGAGTTCAAGGGCCGAAGTCCATAAGAAAAAGGACAAATCAGGTGGGAACCACAGGAAAAATTGTCGACCGCATTGGTCCTGACTTGGTACAGGCATTTCAAAAGAAATTGAGGTTTAAACCGGTTTTATGACAGGAAAACCTCAACCTCATTTCAGTAGTGTCCGGTAGCAGCTCATGAAAGGTCGTAGACAGTTGAAAGATACTAGGTAAAAAAGGGAATCTTTGAATCCGATTTCGGACCGAAACTTCAAATTTTTCCACAAAGAACTGATATTTACTGATGAAAAGAGATGTAAATCCACAAATATGTAGATCTAGTGGTTTCTGTCGTTTCTTTTATCTTTAGTTCTGGCGGATATATTTAAAATGACATCCATTCAGCAAAAGATGCGTTATTGGTGGAAAGAGCATCTTTTATTTTATTATCTTGTACGAGTCCCTATAGATATTGAATCTCGTAAGAATATAAACATGGTTAATGCAATGCCATATTAATTCGATTGTTAATGTTCAGTCATTTGAATAACACGGAATGTGAGTTTTCGGTTTAAACTATTTCTTATTTATTATGCCTCCTATCTTTAGCCTAGACTTGCCACAAGTCTCTCTGTAAGTTATACAACTAGAGTAAAAAGGGTATGGAAAGTTTAAAAGATCAACTTCTTTAACAATGTACACATTGTAACTTCATAGACGCCCGCCGAGATTAAATTGTATACATTGTCATAAATATGTACTTTTAAGTCTTTTGATGTCACGTATCTTTTCAGGTTGATTGACATTGACCAAACATTGTCTATCACGCGTACATCTTGGAGCGAAAAAAAATAAAATAAAAATAAAGCTTCGGCAATTATTGACCATATTAATTTTTTCTTAATATTAAAAATTCACTGTATAAGTTTTAATTTGTCTCTATTATGGAAAGAAATTATATGTTTCCATGTGTATCATTGCCAGTTTATATTCTTTGATGTGGTTGGCAAATCTTTTTCATTTGTATTTATTACATTTCCAATACGTAACTACAACGGCGGATCAAGCCTACAGAACTTTGGTTTTAATAGGGTAAGGGTTAGTAAATTTCCAGAAAAAGGGAGTAAAAGTCGATTTTTTGCCATTTTTGTCAATATTTGCCTATAGATTTTGTACGAAATTAACAATTTTCAAAAACATCCCTCGATCCATCCGCGGATTCAGTCTTCGAAAAAGTCGACGTTTTTGCCATATTTTTATCAAACTAACCTTGAATTTTTCAACTTATCATTTTGAATTTTCAACTTATCATCTTGAATTTCAACTTTTTATCTTGAATTTCCAACCCATCATCTTAAATTTTAAAAGTTAGTAACTGAAAATTTCAATTTCACTTTTGTCTTGAATTTTCAACTTTTTGTCTTGAAATTTAAACTTTTTATCTTGAATTTTCAACGTATTGTGCTGACTTTTCAAGATAATCTTGCATTTTCAAGTTATTATCTTAAATTTTCAAGTTAATATCTTGAATTTTTAAAGTTATATCTTGCCTTTTCACTATGATAATCTTTGGAAAAAAAATAGTGGCCGATAAGGGCTTCTGAACTTTAATAAAATTCAGAGTTTGTTTTGAAATGATTTCTTTATACGTTTTCAGAACATTTCTGTTGCATTTTAACTATTTTTTTATCAGGTGTTTCGAACAAAATGCATTTTTTAATATCTGATACAAATTCAATTCAGTCACCCGTATCACTATCCTTCATAATATATCACTATGACACCACATCCCTATTCGGAACGTCTCGAAAGTTTA
>MJUU01059245.1:41148-53063 GCA_002080025.1 Modiolus philippinarum | reverse complement strand
ATCAACATATATTCACGCTCCCGTGAATTATTTCGATTCTAATATGACACTTACAGGGTACAGAAAAGATGAAATCGTCTTTGTATTCATAGGTGGAACAGTCATTTTATCCCGTAAAGTATGACGTTTTGTTCTACGACGCTGCAAAAACTGTCGTCAAACTGCCTATGACGTTATCAAAAGTACCCTCGATTGTAATGACAATTCCTATGAATATATGTGGATTTTACCATGGTTATGGACATAAGACGGTTGAAGGACCTCATATTAGAATAAGATTTTTTTAGATACAGAACGTTATTGTGAGTAAAATGAGTTCCCAAAGATTAGTGCGAGCATAAAAAATAAAAGTAATATTGAGAAATCCTATCATTTTTTTAAATAAAAAAATTTAGGAAACATATAAGTAATTTTTTTAATTAATTAAACATGATGAACAACAATTGAAAAGGGTCTTAAAAACCAAGTTAAAAACATCTACCTTGGCCATCATCCCTTGGGTATGTTGCCATCTGGATGATGTTGGGTCCTCGGGCTGATGCAGCATGTGTTTCAGATTTAGAAATGTTGAAGTTAACGTATGTGTTATGGTCTCATGTTCATTTACTCCATATCCTTTCGTAAAAAATGTATTGTGCCATACATTTTTTATTTCTCAACTAACCTGTCCATACATGTACATGTATATGTACATACGTTGAAGCAACCTATTTCTCAAATTAAATCGTGTAAAACTTTATGCTGTATGATTGACATGAATAATACAGCTCCGCATCTCGAGCCCCGGCCGCATATACTGCACTTGATTTATTTGATAATCGATAAAAAGTATTACCCCAATCAACTTACGGTACATGTAGATTGCAGTTTCATATTTTCAATGAAACGCAGCAGTCAGAGACTGCACATCCCCCCGCTCCCAGCAAAGTCGAAATGCACGAATTTTTGTGAACGCATGTATCATTGACAATCAGACCTTTACCGTTATCACGAGCTTACAGTGAATGTTGATGTATTTATTTGTGCTAACCTGGTAAATTAAGAAATATTTCCTTCAAGTTTGAATCACTGAAGCTATCTTAATACTATAAATCAATATACATGGAATATAAATGTACAAATATTAATAATTATTATTGAATGATTATATCTTCTGCGAAATAAACTCTGCTTCAATAAACTCTGCTTAGCTGAAACCATCAGTGAACCACACACATAAAATTAATATGTATGTATGTATGTGGGGCCGACCCCCGGGGATGACCACTAAACTTGTTTTGTCATGCCCACTAAGAATATATATGGTTTAGGGGTGGGGATCTCAACTGTTTTTTAGATAAATTATAATTTTCAAAATGAGGGAGGGGGTGGGGCCGACCCCTGGGGTGGCCATTGAATTTCTCTTGTCATGCCCATTAGGAATATATATGGTTTAGGAGTGGGGATCTCAACAGTTTTTGAGATAAATTATTATTTTCAAAATGAGGGGGGTGGGGCCGACCCCCGGGGTGGCCATCGAATTTCTCTTGTCATGCCCATTAAGAATATATATGGTTTAGGGGTGGGGATCTCAACTATTTTTTAGATAACTTGTAATTTTCTAGATGAAGGGGCGGGGCCGACCCCCGGGGGTGATCATGTAATTCGTCTTGTCATGCCCATTAAGAATATATATGGTTTAGGGGTGGGGATCTCAACTGTTTTTGAGATAACTTGTAATTTTCTAAATGAGGGGGTTGGGGCTGACCCCCGGGGGTGACCAAGTAACTCGTCTTTAAATATGGAATATAAATATATATGGTTAAGGGGTGGGGATATGAACTGATCTTACCATATTTTGAGATTTTACATATTAGGGTGTAGCCCCACCCCCCGGGCCAAAATCAAAATTCCGAAACCTTTGGCACAGACAACTCCCCAAGTGTTACTAGTGTACCTAATTTCATGTTTCTATCTTCTACGGTGTAGGAGGAGTTCTTGGACAATCGATTTTAGACATTTTTTAACCCCTTAGGGCATTGCCCCTAAGGGCGGGATCAAAATTTTGATACCCTCTTTCAACTTGGGAAAGACAATATAAGTAGTGACATAAGTTCCAATATCCTAGCTTTAACACTTTTGGAGATATCTCCATTTATTGGATATCGCGAAATTTGTTTTTCGCTCATAATTTGGCCCCAAGGGGTCGAATTCCAATTTGTAGGGGTCTATTCCCTAGTGGGTCATATACTCTTCCATGATGCCAAATTTTAAGTTTCTATCTGTTGCGGTTTCAGAGATATGCCTTGCCACTACAGACGTACGTACGTACGTACGTACGTACGGACTGCATTACATGATCCCCCCGCTTTCGCTAAGCGGGGGGATGATTAACAGACATTTTCGTTAAAATATACGAAACTATGTATACACCCCTATTAAGCTGGGTAATGTTTAGGTAAAGGTAATGTTCAAATATCAAAAAACGTACCTAAACATTATCCTGAACCGGGACAAAACGTTATCCAGTGTTATTGGAAATAAGACATTTGTTTACATTTTTCTCAACCGGGCAAAACATTATCCAACCGGACTAAACCAATTATACGCGAACCCTTCTTACCTGAACTGTTTATCGAGAACTCAGCTTAATAGGGGTGGTATATAGATGTAATTTATGCAGACCTTTTAGCTTAATCTGTAGTTCTGCTATTGAGGATGCAATTTAAAGTCATCTGTACAGCGATGCAACATAAATTCTGAAAGATTTTTTGATTAATTTCCTGGGTAGAAACATAAAAAGTCGGTCCCGTGATTCGACAGTGCTCTCTACATGAGTATTTCTTAGTTGTCAACCTTTTTGCTTAATTTTAAAACTTTCTTCTTATTTCATAAATTAAATCGCGTAAAATTTTGAGCTTAATGATTGATCGTGCCAGCATTAAATTTATTGGGTGATTGATAGAATACACCACTCCAATCAATCTAGAACGCACGCCAGTGACACAGAATTACAGACAACCTCGTGTAAAAGTACAAATTGATGACAAATGTATAGCCCAGCTGACGTTTACGGAGTTACATTGTGTACTTGGTGAAGGAATTTAATCTTTTGAACTTTCCATACCCTTTTTACTCTAGTTGTAGTCCCTTTAAGCTGGATAGTAAACAGGTGTTTGATAGTATTCTGTACATTTTCATAGCAAATATTTTTTAAAGGGACTATAACTTACAGAGAGACTTGTGGCAAGTCTATCCTTAGCCATATATATCTGTCTGTCTGTCTGTCTGTCTGCCTCTCTTACTTTAACCTGGCTCAAAACTTTTGAACAAGATTTGATATGTCCTTTATATTATGTGTGTGTATTTATCATGTATAGTTAAACACCATTATGCAAATTTCACTAAGGTCCAGTCAAATGTCAAGGTCACAGAATAAAAACATCAAAATCTAGATTTTCCTATACATTTTGGCTCGTTAATAACAGTTGCCAGATGCTTGATATTCTATAGTATATGTAAATCGATCTTATAGAGCTTAGTACAAATCAACCAAACAGGGTCAAGTCAAAGATCAAGGTCACTGATTGCAAATTAGAAAACTTTTACAAATACTTCAACATTGCCTATATCTTTTCAACCAGATATGATAGGACATTCATATTTTGCCTGTATATTGATCTTATAAAGATGTACACCATAATGCAAGTTTTATGTTAGTCAGGTGAAAGGTCAAGGTCACAGGAGTCAACTGAACAAAATTTAGAGTTTGCTTTTAGTTTATGTCAGTTACAAATGCAAGAGGGTTGATTTTCTATGTGAATCGATCTAATGGAGCTTAATACAAATGTTTACTAAACCTTAATATCTATTGTACATTGCAATATCAGCATTTAGTTTGCATTGTAAACTGCTTACTACCGTGTGCATGGTGTTTCATAAAAAAAATCTTGGTTTATCTTTCAGAATTACCTGATATTGCAGAAATCTGTCCACTGACTGCAGGTTACATTTATAATGCCACAGTAAACATGTGCTTTAAGCTTTTCAAAACGAAACAAAAATATACAGATGCAACGGCAACTTGTGTATCAGATAGAGGTGCATTGGTTAAAATTGATAACGAGGTGAGACAAGATGCAGTTTTCTCCTATATCGGTAAGTGAGTTACGTTACGGACAAACCTACTTATTTCAAGCTGAGGAGACTAAGTTAAATTTGTTTCTTTTAATCATCTTATAGAATCACACTATTGCTACTTCGGTTTTAATCAAATTCAAGACTTTGAATTATCATGGTTCAAGAATTATGTTTTTTAACCAAAACAATGTATATCCTTATCAAGTTTTCTGTATTCACTTAATACTTGCCCAATTATGCATTAATAAACTTTGCATATTGTAAAGGGGTCTTATTTATTTCATTGGCTAAAAGGTTGTGTTTTGTACCTGTCTAACGTCATTGTTTTCTGTGTTTTCGTTTTTGCCGTGTCTTTGTACCTCGATATCTGTAAAAACTACTCCCTGGTCCTTTGGTATATATTCTACTGTCGTTGTTTTAAGGATATATATATATATTTCATCCTTTATATCGGTTTCTTGATTATGTGGTTATTATACGAAGTTATGACGGAGTTCAATCTATTATCCAGCTAAACTCCTCATGGATAGCGAGGGAATCGGGGAATAAAGCTATCATTAACCTTTTACCAAAAATAGTGTGATTTTAAAAATTTGCACAAAAAATGTCATAAAAAAATCATGAAGAGGTCTTATCGCAGAACAAAAATCATCGATATTGAAAAATACACCTGGTAATTAAATAATAGCTTATAAACTCTGTCATAACCAAGAAACCCATAAAGTGTTTTTGGCATCATTTTGTGACGTAAAGATGCATTTAAAAATATACTGGATTATCCAGAGGTGGGGATTTATGGGTTTGACTAACTCTTTTTTACTTGAATGATTTTTAAAATTCGTGCAAAATTGGAGTAAAATTGACAAAATAATTGGCAACAGTAGGATGAAACCCTCCCCCTTTTCTTGAACCCCATTGGACCTCCCTTTTTTCGAAGGCTGCATCCGCCGGTGAAATGAATATGATAATAAAAATAATTCTCTAATGATATGTCAAGTTAAAAGTGGTTTTGACCCGTTAGATAAATTTTCTTATTCAACGTATGTTGAATAAAGCCACGTCCTATTTCCCGCCAAATATATTCGGAATTAAATTCTCGGTGTTTATCATTTATCATTAGAGAAAAAGATTACACCACTTTATCCCGATTGATATGAAAAAGAAAGGAAATAGGGTAAATGTCAAGGAAACAACATCTCATATCCAGGTTTAAACGACCCAAAACAAAGCATCTAGGGGTCACCGTACGGTCTTCAACACAGTGAGGAACATCACACCACCCAGCAAGCCCTAAATGGCCCCAAAAAGATAAAAAAAGTGAACAAATCAATGGAAACAAACCACATCCAATAACCCAAATATCAAGAAACTAAAATTTCATAAGAAGACACGGACAAGCCAGTCACCAACATATTCTTGACTTGGGACAGGTGCAAAAATTGCGGTGGAGTTAAACTCGTTTTCTTGGATCCATACCCTCCCCCTATGTGTGGTGAATGGCCAAAAAATAAATACACAAAAGACTCACAGTAAAAAATCCAACTTATCAAGACGAGCACCCTTACAAGGAAGTACATAAAACATGAAGACAATACACACAGGTACTGTCCGGACAAATGCTCGCAGTTACTGACAGCTAGCTAAGGACATAATTTCCGATGACTAAGATATCAAGCCTTCTTACATATGAAACTTCAATTGAAATACTTCTAAATAGATTTGGTATAACAACATCATCAATTATGAAAGAAGAACATGATATTGTGCAATGCCAAATACTGCCAATATGAATTGTTTAAATTTAGTTATGGTGTAAAGCATTTAGAAGATGATCAATATCTTTGCCAACAAAAACCAGAAGTAAAAATTTAACAACAATGCTGTATTTATATCCTTTATGAAAAGTTTGTTCAACGGATTAATAAGTTTGGAAGGACAATTTTTGAATTTATGCGCTTTTGTTTGGATGTGAAATGCCCTGATGTATAAGAGCCCTGCATGTAGAACCAAATTTTCTTAATAAGTCAATATATCTATAATAAAATTTAGAGAATGTTTTTATCAATTTATCAATTTATGATATCTAAACCCTTGATGCAGAAGTTTTTCAGTGAGACAAAGATTTCGGTCGTTGAAGTCAGAAACATCACTACAAACTCGTGCATATCGAACAAGTTGTGAAATGTAGACCCCGTAAGAAGGAGCTAACGAAACATCGCCGTCGAGATGGGGAAAATTGACTATTAAAATTTTGAAATTCAACAATCTTTAGTGGATAAAATAAGGTAATGATCTGGACCTTGTGGTGTAATCTATATTTATTGTTATTATTTGTTTTATTTGACAGATGATCAGACAGGCTTGGATACATTTGTATTCATTCAAGGACAGAGAGTAGGGAGTTCTACAATGTGGGTTTTGGATAATGGAGACCAAATGACGTATTTGCCATGGAATATCTATTACAGCCATGGTGCACAGCCAGACGACACAACAGGACAAGATAGCCTTACAATGAATACAAAAACATATGGATTATGGCACGACTTTCCACTTAGCACTCAGGCTATGTTTATTTGTGAAATAGGAATACCGTGAAACGATAAAGTTTGAACTCTAAATATGAACCATTTCAAATATAACCATTGAATTGTTTCCAGTTTATAAATACGTCTTATGACTCAAAATATGCTTTAAAATGCACTGTCACACTCTTTCGTAATGTTTGGCTTATACAATGAATTAAACAGCTGAGTGACTGTTAGATGACAGAATTGCTTTACCATTATCGGCCAAGTGCGAATCATTGAGATTATTATCATAGTCGAAACAACGTATGCAACTGTTGAAAAAAATCATCATTATTACTGTAATAAAAAATGTTGATTTGATTTTATTACAATTATTATTACTTTATAAGAGTCGCATCTGCTGTTTCGACTATGATAATGATCTCATCGATTGCACTTGCCCCGATAGTGTTTACGGTGTTTAAGATAATACAAATGTGTCGAGTAAAAAAATGAAAAACAAAAGAATATCAATGCATAAAAGGTAAAGGATGTTCGCTGGTCATGTTTATGTATGTCTCTCAGATTTTCGGACTTCTCTGCTGTTATCCATTACAGAGCTACCTCGTAATTTTTTCCCTAATTTCATTTCATACACCTTTTTGGGAATTTTGACAAAATTTAATTCAGTTGGAGTAATTATTACATTCATTATCAGATAAGCATTTTTTTTATTTTAAACCTATGATAAATTCAGAGGACTTCTGTTTCCCGCAATTTTTTTAAAACACTTTCATATAAAAAATTACCTCGGTAACCTATAATTTTTTCACTTGAAGAATTACTTCATTTTCAATTTTCCAATAAATCTCTATTAATTGAAATCCTTGTTAACAGTATATAAGTACATGTCCGTTAATACTATAAGCTTCGAATTCAAAACACCTGTAGTAGTAAGCATGTAGTATCATTATTAATTTTAATAGATTGCAAAGAAACACATGCATGCATTGAAAAGCATACTCTAAAAAGGTTTTTCAATTTTGATCGATACTAAACATTTCTTTGAAAAACTGACATGTTTAATTCACAGCAAAAAATAGATAACTTTTGATGTTTGTTTTTACAAAACTAGCCTAGAAAACGTTTGTTTTTACAAAACTAGCCCAGAAAACGTCATTTTGATAGATAAAAGATCTGTGTTAACTTGCCATTTTGAGTTGTCAGCGTCAAAATGTTGTTACTTTGTACAGACAAAAAATTCGGGAAAATCTCCATCCATTTTTTCTCTATATAACCAGTCAAAAATTATTTCGAGGCATGGTTGAATGTAAAAAAACTTTTTGTGTTTTTATTATAGCCAAATGAATACATCTAAGCCAAAAATACAGAATCTAAAATTTTTTATGTGCCACCTGACTCTGAGCTGGAACACTACTTGTATCATTGACGATTCAATCGCACCAAAGCTTTTTACTAAATTTTGAATAAAGTGTTTAAAAATTGATGAAATTGCTGATTAACATGCTTTAACTTTATTCATTTCCAAATTATTAGAAAAAAATTACCTCCTATGCCAAAAAAAAAAAAAAAAAAAAAAAAAAAAAAAAACAAAAAAAAAAACAAAAAAAAAAACAAAAAAATCTATTCATTCGAACTTCGATGGCTTGAACACCCAAGGGACCGTTGAAAACAGTTCGGACAAAAGGGGTGTTCGATATCAAGGTCGAACTATGTTTAAACTTGAGCAAAGGGACTTCAAAAGGGTTCGAGGCATCCATGGTGTTCGAGTAAATGCAGTTCGAGCCATTTTTAGAAATCGGTGCAGACAATTACAGATCTAATGTGCTCGTTTTAAACTACTGAATACATGGACTTATAGGTTGGTTATTGTAACTAATAAGGGGATATCTCTTTGCTATGTAAAAAATTACGACTTTGCAGTTTGGTTCATGCTATCAAATTAGGGCATTTTTTTTATTGATTGATTTATTTAGATAATAGTAAAACAAAAACAAAGTTATCTCCCTATATAATGTGTCTACTTATTTTACTTTTTCTGTTTCCCAAATAAAAAAAAACAAGAACAATAATGAAAATGCAATTGGTCGGAGTTCTGAAGGTGGCTACATCAACATTTTAAGTCTGTTCAAATGGTATTTTACATTTATTTTTTTATTTAAATCAGAATTATTTCAATACTTGGTATAGCTGCATTCTGTATTGATCCAAGTTTTTCTGAAAAGATAAAATATAGTTGCTAGACAAAGATTTAAACAAAAATTCCGTCCTCGCACCTAACCGTATTTTATATCGTAATTTAACTGTATACAGAAACACGTTTTGCGTCTTGCGGGTCTCTAAGATCTTGCTAACCCTCTGAAGCACCTGATGATACCTCATGTTTTTGCAGGGGTTCACATGGCTAGTGATTTGGTTTTGAGATATTCTTGGTCAATTTTGTTTGTTTTGTCTTTGTCATGCTGTATCAATTCGTGTTAGATATAATTAGCCGTGTTTTTGGAATTTCCACTTTCCCTTATTTGCTGCGGTATTCGTTTGCCGATCTATCATCTTAAAGTTATTTGTGCAAATAGTTTACAATTTTATCACTAGTTATCTCAGTTACTTCAGTTCGTATTTTATTTATTATTTTAGATTTCATTAGTTCTCATAAATTATTACAGTTAAACAGAGATAGAAATGCATGTACATATAAATGCACACACACACACACACAGACGCACATTTTATCACTAGTTATCTCAGTTACTTCAGTTCGTATTTTATGTATTACTTTCGATTTCTTTAGTTCTCATAAACTATAACAGTTACACAGAGATAGAAATGCATGTACATATAAATGCACACACACACACACACACACACACACACACACACACTATTTACATTATTTATAAATTGTAACGTAACAAGAGTCAGCATTTTTTTCTTTATGATTTTTATTAAACGGCAAGGTTTTGAAGTTCAATTTTAGAGGTAGACGTCATTAACAATTTGAATAAAATAATATTTGGTAGCGTTAAAAGTTTTTCTTTATATATTAATTTTTTTTCGTTGATTTAAAAAAATACATTTAAGCAAATAATGAAGGTCATCTCCGATTTCTCGATCGTCGCATAATATGCAAATTCTGTTTTCTGTAGGTATATTATTCCAGCTACCGTATTTAATGGGTGATTAATGATTTTTAGTTCTAAATTTGCTTAAAAATAACATATCTTTGTCATTTAAAATGGAAAGATACTTTTCAAATTCCAAATTAATTGTAAATATTCTATAATTTAATCTTTTGACGGGTCGTAAACGGTAGAGTGCTAAATTTGAAAATATTAAGATGTCAAGTTAAATCTAGCGATTTGCTTTAAATATTCTACATTTTAAAAGCATGTGAATCCCAAATATATCTTAATCTTTTCATTTTTCTATTAACATTTTATCTCTTTATTAACTCTTTTTTTAAAGGTTTCCTAGGCTCACTACATCAATTCACAAGCTTACAAACTTAATTTCTTGAAACATAAAATCCAAAACGAAGAGAACTTCAAGAAAAAAATGTTGCCATTTTTTTTACTTACGCTTCATCAGGGGAATAGAAGCCAGTCCAGTACCTATTTTTGCATACTGTATAAGTCTTTCCCATAGCATTTTCATAATTCACGTTATCTTCACAGTCATTCTCTTGATAGAAGAGGCCTACAATATTATGTACAATGGAAGCATCTAAAAACTTGCATGAAAAGATGAGTTATTCATTAAAATACATTGATGGTACAATGAAGGTTATCGATGTTACAAGTAGAAATTTTTTTATATAATAGGAAGACTGTATTTTTCATTGATGAGGCTCCCTTCTTATGTTAGTTATAACAAGAATTTCTTGAAACTAAGTTGTGCAAAAATTAAATAAAAAGTAACTTCGGTATTATGTTGTTTATTACAACTAGGCCGATGCCTCTGCTGGTGGACTGTTAGTCTCCGAAGGTAGTCACCAACCAAGTCAACAGTTCTTCAGTGCAGGCCCGCAAACCGATTTTGTTTGAAGACGTGCAATGTCTAAATTTAAGATAATTTGTTAAAACCCAAGGAGTGTCTCCGTCGTGCATAGCTCTGTCTTTTGCTGATTTTGGCCTTCTTTTTTAGATCCATGTGGTAATTTGTTTTCAGCTTTTACATATATTTCGGCTTCTGAATTTCCAAATGTTTTGAATTTATCAACACGGAAGAGACATAAATTGTCGAAATGTGATATGCAGAAACTAAATTCACAGTAACTTTGGTATTCTACTGATTAATCATTGCAAGCTAAATGAATTAGTCCCCGGACCAAATGGCGTATATGCCCTGGAAAATGAGTTCGCTGTACTCACCGGTATAACAGCATTTTTTTCATTGCAACAGAAATTCATACATTTCTAGTATATGAAACCATCAGGTGATTTTCAAATTTCCCTTGCAAAGGTGGCGAAAGTGCCATTTTTAAATTGGCGCCCATGATTTCAGAAACTTTACTTCACAGTTGAAAACTCTAAAAAATTTAAACAGAAACAAACATCTTGTTCTTATTTCATGTTATACGTTTGAAGAAAGGATTCACCTATACACAAGAACCATATTTTTGTGTCTATGGCAACCGGAAGTGAGCTCGCGACACGTTTTAAGCTCATTCAAAGCAAATAGACCAAAATCTGGAGTTGCTTTTAAGTTTTTAATGCAATGTAAGTTAGTAAAAGCGACTGTATTGCCAAAGTATACAAAACAAACATTAAACAACCTAAAACAAAGCAAAAAATCTGATTTCAAGACGTAAAATCAAACACAAAACACAAAAACAAAGAGAACTATGTACATGGTCAAAAAGGCCTGTCTTCTAATGCATGACTTTTCTTGCATGATTATATCTACTTGAATTTTAAATTCAATCCAAATCAGTCTTTATGGTAAAAGGGAACCTCAAGCTCCCGCACCATGTCAGGGTGACAGTCCACAAGGGAGATAATAAATTATATATTAATATTTGAAAAAAAAATACAGTCTGCATGCCTTGTATTGCACAACCCCATAAAATTATTGATAACATACATATAAGTATTTACAAAATTACGTAAAACTATGTACATATGTATAAAATGACCTTAGGATCACAATTAATCAATATTTACAAATAGAACAACCCAACACTGTAGAAAAATAACCATGCTAGTTTGGATCATTTTCATTGTCTGATTCTTCATCCGATGAAAAATTGTTACCACCCACACCGTT
>MJUU01059245.1:23574-39639 GCA_002080025.1 Modiolus philippinarum | reverse complement strand
CGGGGAAGAGAAGAAAATGTCGATCGATTTTGATTTGAACAGGTCCCAAGGTCTGATATTTCCTTGTTTTTCAAGGCAACTTGTAAAATTGCAACCAGTAATAGCATATACCTAAATACCGATGTTACTGTCAATTTAATTTCTGCATATGCGCATTTCGACAACTTATGTCTCAGGGATCATTTTCATTGTCTGATTCTTCATCCGATGAAAAATTGTTACCACCCACACCGTTGTTCTCGTAAATCTTGTGACAATTCTCGCCACCTGCACACAAACAAGCTTCAGTACAACGTAATTCAGCTGGTTTATAGAACACCGAAGTGCACAATTTTAGGATTTGAAAGCAGACTTGACCATTTTCGTGATTTGGTAGGCATTGGATCAAGCGTCATAAGTATAGTAATCCATCATCACTTTTTTTCCACCCTCAACCGTCTGGATTTGATATTGCAGGATTTAGCTGCAACGAAGATAGCCAAATTAAATTTGGATATTTTTCTCGTTTGAAGTGATACAAAAGAGCGTTCTGGGTTAGGTATAAGCTCACTCTGTGATCCCTTTTGCAAATAGTTTATACCATATTTGGTTTCAACTTGCACATGTTGAAGATCCGTTATAAATACGCAAGACAAACTGTTCCAAATTATCTGTGATCTCACCTAACGGGGAAGAGAAGAAAATGTCGATCGATTTTGATTTGAACAGGTCCCAAGGTCTGATATTTCCTTGTTTTTCAAGGCAACTTGTTAAATTGCAACCAGTAATAGCATATACCTAAATACCGATGTTACTGTCAATTTAATTTCTGCATATGCGCATTTCGACAACTTATGTCTCAGGGGTGGCAGAAAGAGCTTTACACAAGTTTACTTCAATCAAACCTGCAAATGATATTGGCTGTTAACTTCGCCCAACTTAAGACAAATGCAACCGAATCTAAACAATAATATCAAACGAAAAGTGAACAAGGAGAACGAGAACATCAGTGTCAGGAGAATCAGCAATAATGCGTTGAAATTCAGATGATGCAGTAGCTGAGGCATCAAATATCATTCATTTATCCTCTTCTTTACTATCACTGCTAGACAACCATATGTTAGAGATACCTTTGATATCAGCTCTAAGAATAGCCGTGGCCTCAAAAAGGACACAAATTTTGACATCTATTCGGTTAGCAAGCATGTGCTTGGAATACGACAGTGGAAATAAGCGCTTCAGTTGCTGTATTTGCCATGAATATGACGCTATTGCTATACTAGTCTGTGCCTTGAATATGACTCTATCCCTATAATGACTTTTTTGCTTTCCTTTCAGTCGATGAGATGGATAACCTGGACCATCGACACCGTCTTAAAGAAAATATTGTTTATATTTATCAAGAAGCTTTTGAAGTTCAAACACCTTGCCTTCGTGGAATAATGGTTCATCAATGTTAGAATCTAATTTGTTAAATTCTTCTTGGTATAGATCGACTCTGGAAATATTTGTCAAAAGATTTCGATTTGATGTTTCTCTCGGATACATCTGCTTGGTGACATTTGCAGTGATACTGATCACTAACAGAAACCAAATTAGATCCATCTGATAAGGACCTAATCGCCTCATCATTCAGCACTAGCACATGCTTTTTTCAAAGCAACTCGTTTATAGCTTTACTTATGGGGTCACGATGACGGAAATGGTACTGAATAAACACATAGACTTCCATTTAAAGTTTGCAGCAGAAAATCGAGTAGAAGGACCATCAGGTATATTTGGCTTTTGTCGAAGCGAGTCTGATGACCATATATTGCTCTTACATTTTAATTTGACCTTTTTAAATTGCTTGGTAAAAATTCCATTGCATACACTGTGAAATTGAAATTCTGCGTAAGGTACGTTTTGTTTTTCAATGCTACTTCTGAGTCGCCTGTGGAATGAATCATCTTGAACTCTTTCGATGTTGTCATTAGCTAATTGTAGTACAATAGAAATGCCCTGCTTTAAACCAACGATTGTACATCCTCGACGGGCAGATCCCTTGATGTAACAGAATCCACATTTTGATACAACACGTCGCTTTTCTGTCGAAGGTTACATGAGTCTACATTTAACCTCAAATCTGTCTGAGGAATCCATAACTTCGAAAAGTTTTGTTTTGGGTACTTACAAAACAAAGCGCAAAACGCCACAGGAACAAATAACCCGATCAAAACAAAACAGAACAAAATTGGCAAATACAACAAACCAATAAAATAGTAAGAACATTAGTTGCTTCGACTTAATAAAAAACAAGCTTTAACAGAACCTAGCAAAATGAGCTTCTTCGGCTCACACTGCACACTACATTGTCATTCAGAAATGACAAATCAAAGATATTTTTAATCAATAATGTATATATTTCTTTCATCTGATTTTTGTATAAGATACGACGTAGTTCCAAAAAATAAATCCTACACCATGCCCGATCGTTCATGTATTTTCATTCAACTCCCATACGATCTGTAACCTTGTGGAAGACCTATTAGCCCAACTGATCTTCCTTGGCTCTCCCATGCGGGCACATCCCGTCTATTCGGGTGTGGTTACTTATTTTATGTAGGGCTTACTAAGCAACATTTGGGAGACTACAAAATTGTAGCTGACCGTAGACCCTATTCTGAATTTTACAGAAGCAGCTACAACCAATTTGCCCGGGTATTTCAAAACAAAACTACTCTTTTAATAAATGAATATTAAAATATATGTTCACAGAAGTTACTTGCAGAACTTAGACCGACATAAAACTGTTTAATGTTTGAATAAGATCAGATTTAAAATGTTTAATGAATTAAATGTGACGAAAAACAAAGAAACCTAGTCTTCTGAATCACATACGGACGGACGACAGAAGCAAGGACGAAAAGTTGTTCTATGTCGATAGAAACGCTTCTAAATATGATGATAGAAGTTGAATGACAGGAAAACAATTACATAAAGATGAGTCAATAATTTCATTGATAAATCAACAATTCTCAATGAACATGGAATAGACTATTCGATGCTATGATAAGACTTGATTTTTGTATATGTTGTTGTAAATGGAATATTTTGTATTTCTGGTATAATATACATCAATTTCAACGGAAATATGACGAATCAAATTGAAAATCAACATAATAGGGCATTTATATAGATAAATTCCATAAATTCACAGTAACTTCGGTATTTAGTTATTACTTAATATTTCAATGCCTCAAGGTCTTCAAACAGCACTTTCGGAGACAAAAAATCGATTTATATCGATTGTTTATGTCGAAACTAAAATTTTGGCTTATCAGATTATCAAAAGTGATTAACTTATTACATTTCAAGTGTTTAAAACATCTTATGCTGACCTTAATGACAAATTATTTAAGACTTAGAAAATGATGTGAAAAAATGACGTCATAACTTCACCAGCCAATAGAATCTTCCTGCACGGGAAATCGAAAAATCACCTGATGGAATATTAAAATATAAGTATTTGTGTATGCGAATATTGCTGTTATACCTTTGAGTACAGCGAACCATTTTTCAAAATCTTCGGTCCGGGGACTAAATAGGTTAAAAGACATATATAGGTCGGTGTGCTGTTAACGGACATACAAGACATTTAAAATTTGGGTGGAAATGGATTTTTCTGGATTTTCCATCCATTTATCATCAAAACTTTTTTGTCTTAAAGCTAGTAAGTTATATAAAGAATTTTATGAGACTTGGTAAGATGTCTTTATTTGACCTATAGAAGGCATTTATGAATTACAGATCAAGTGGGGAAGCAAAATTCTTTAAGCCATTAAACTGAAAAAAAAAAACAGAGGAGTCAAGGGAGATAATTCTTAAGAAATAGTAAGGGAAAAATCACATTTTCATGATTTTGTCAAAGTATGATCGGTGACCCATATTTTGTATTTGATATTTCCAAAGAGATTTATTTTAAGATACTTTATACTATATTTTCACCAAAATCTATCGTTTTATTCATATAAACATTTCTACAATTGTATTTTCCCCCTATATAGACTATATTAAAAAGTCAAAATCTTGATATATTTGAAGCTTCTCCCGGAAAACTTGGATCCGTTACCTTTTTTTTTGCTAAAATTTTGAAGTGAATTGAAAAACTTTTCAATCACAGAAAAATAAGAAAAATCTATCGTTTTGTTTTTAGTCCCTAAACTACCGTAAACGGTAAAGCAATGCCTTTGAAGCATTGAAATACAATCAACCTAACATGTCATTTAAAAAAATAAGCAAGATATTGTGACTGAATAGTTTTAAACAATCGCAAAAATCCGGGTATTAATTTTTTACCGGAGATACTGTTTTAAAATTTGGCATGAATCCTTGATCATTAGTTGAAGGGAGTGGGTGAATACTTTTGTGCGAAATTGGTTGTACTCTTTGTTCGAAAGCTAAACGTTAAACTGTTTTTACAATAAATTTTATCTCATTTTAATGGCAATTATTTTGATTTACTGTTATGATTTGAACTTTCCTGTTGTGAACTTTCCGTGTTTGAGTAAAAATTACAGTAGGGTGCAGACATAACCTCTCGTCCAAGTTAACTTGGGGAGCAGTCATGAGAACAGTCCTAAGTTAACTTGAAGTTAACTTGGAGCAGTCACAGAATCCTTACTGCTCTGACCAGTCATAGAGCCCTGACCGCTCTAACCTGTCATAGAATCCTGACTGATCTGACCTGTCATAGAGCCGTGACTGCTCTGACCAGTCATAGAGGTCTGACCGCTCTAACCTGTCATAGAATCCTGACTGCTCTAACCTGCCATAGAATCCTGACTGCTCTGATTAGTCGTATAACTCTAAAACAATACAAGATCTGTGAATACTCAAAATTTAATACAGCGATGGATACGTCCCACATTCCCTATCACGAGCACACGTACGATTCACGTACGCAACGAACGCACAAATTTTTCACACGTTGAGTGCAATTTTTTTTCAATTTTGAAGTAACCTTATCAGTACTATCAGAGAACAGTCACTTTTGTGAACTCGAAAATTGTAAATTTCCGTCATTTTGTAAAAAAATAAATAAACAAACCTGAATGAAAATCAGTCCTGTAGTAAATAAATTATCTTGCAAACAGCCATAAACATCACATGTTAGAAGAGGTGTCTATTTCATTTTCAACCCACAATACCACAACTTGTTGTAATTTAACATGAAATATATAAGAAAAAGCAGTTTTCTTCATTGATATTATATCGATGCCCACAATACTTCAACTTTTTGTAATTTAACATGAAATATATAAGAAAATGCAGATTTTCTTCATTCGATATTAAATCGATGCCTGCAATACTTCAACTTGCTGTCATTTAACATGAAATATATCAGAAAAGGCAGATTTTCTTCATTTCATATTAATATATGGATGCCCGCAATACTTCAACTTTTTGTAATTTTACATGAAATATATAAGAAAATGCAGATTTTCTTCATTCGATATTAAATCGATGCCCGCAATACTTCAACTTACTGTAATTTAACATGAAATATATAAGAAAAGGCAGACTTCAACTTTCTTTAGTTTAACCTAAAGTATATCGGAAAAAGCAGATTTTCTTCATTCGATATTATATCGATGCCCGCAATACTTCAACTTGCTGTAATTTAACATAAAATATATCAGAAAAGGCAGATTTTCTTCATTTCATATTATATTGATGCCTGCAATACTTCAACTTTTTGTAATTTAACATGAAATATATAAGAAAAGGCAGATTTTCTTCATTCGTTATTATATCGATGCCAGCAATACTTCAACTTGCTGTAATTTAACATGAAATATATAAGAAAAAGCAGATCTTCTTCATTCGATATAATATCGATGCCCGCAATACTTCAACTTACTGTAACTTAACATGAAAGATATAAGAAAAGGCAGATTTTCTTCATTCGATATTATATCGATGCCCGCAATACTTCATCGTACTGTTATTTAACATGAAATATAAAAAAGGCAGATTTTGTTCATTCGATATTAAATGGATGCCTGCAATACTTTAACTTACTGTAATTTAACATGAAATATATAAGAAAAGGCATATTTTCTTCATTCGATATTAAATGGATGCCCGCAATACTTCAACTTGCTGTAATTTAACATGAAATATATAAGAAAAGGCAGATTTTTTTCATTCGATATTATATCGTTGCCCGCAAAACTTCAACTTGCTGTAATTTAACATGAAATATATCAGAAAATGCAGATTTTCTTCAATTCGTATTATATCGATGCCCGCAATACTTCAACTTTTTGTAATTTAACATGAAATATATAAGAAAAGGCAGATTTTCTTCATTCGATATTATATCTATGCCCGCAATACTTCAACTTGCTGCAATTTAAACTGAACTATATAGGAAATGGCAGATTTTCTTCATTCGATATAATATCGATGCCCGCAATACTTCATCTTACTGTAATTTAACATGAAATATATATGAAAAGGCAGATTTTGTTCATTCGATATTTAATCGATGCCCGCAATACTTCAACTTACTGTAATTTAACATGAAATATATAAGAAAAGGCAGATTTTCTTCATTCGATATTAAATGGATGCCCGCAATACTTCAACTTGCTGCAATTTAAACTGAAATATATAGGAAATAGCAGATTTTCTTCATTCGATATAATATCGATGCCCGCAATACTTCATCTTACTGTAATTTAATATGAAATATATAAGAAAAGGCAGATTTTCTTCATTCGATATTATATCGATGCCCGCAATACTTCAACTTGCTGCAATTTAAACTGAAATATATAGGAAATGGCAGATTTTCTTCATTCGATATAATATCGATGCCCGCAATATTTCATCTTACTGTAATTTAACATGAAATATAAAATAAAAGGCAGATTTTGTTCATTCGATATTAAATGGATGCCTGCAATGCTTCAACTTACTGTAATTTAACATGAAATATATAAGAAAAGGCAGATTTTCTTCATTCGATATTAAATGGATGCCCGCAATACTTCAACTTGCTGTAATTTAACATGAAATATATAAGAAAAGGCAGATTTTCTTCATTCGATATTATATCGAACCCCGCAATACTTCAACTTACTGTAATTTAACATGAAATATATAAGAAAAGGCAGATTTTCTTCATTCGATATTAAATTGATGCCCGCAATACTTCAACTTGCTGTAATTTAACATGAAATATATCAGACAAGGCAGATTTTCTTCATGAATAGTATACTCTATATGTTAATATGTTAATATTTGTGTTTAAAGTTGTATAAAGTTGCAGTTGTAAATGTATATTATCTTTCAAAAAACAGAAATAAGGGGATGACCAGTTCATTTTCAGGGGTGGGAATTTGGCGATTTTGTAAATAAATAATTTAACCTTGGTCCTATAGCTGGGACTTATATCAGTCCCAGGTCCCAGAGAAAAAAAATAATATTTTTATCCAACTTGTCGTGGAAACAAATAATTTATTTGTTCGAAATTTCCATGAAAATAAATATTTTTTCTAGGCAAAGAAAACGGGAAAATATATCTATAAAATGTGGCCTTTTGAATGAAAGTAAACGCACGTAACATACACGATACACGCGGAGAACGTCACACGATACACGCACACGCTTTACACGACGAGTACACACGATGCAAACGATATAATTAATGAATGTTGAAAGTTTCCATTACAGTAACATTAAAGCAGTCAGGGCTCTTTGACAGGTCAAAGCAGTCAAAATTCTATGACTGGTTAGAGCAGTCAGGATTCTATGACCAGAACAGGTCAGAGCAGTCAGGGCTCTAGAACACAGTTCTAAAGTTAACTTGGAATATCTTTTATGACTGCTCTATGACTGGTCTAAGTTAACTTGAAAACGGTCCTAAGTTAACTTAGAAGAGCTTTTATGACTGGTTCAAGTTAACTTGGCGAGAGGTTATGTCTGCACCCTACTGTACCTGGTTTTGTGCAGCAGCGAACTCTAATGATCAAACCTTTAACTCCCGATACCTGGTTTACATATCCTTTACGTGGACATCTAAATGGTAACTCCATGTGCTTTTCTAACAAAGATACGTTTGTTTGTGTTAAACATTGTAGGCAAACATGAAATATTTATTGGCTTTACATCAGACTATTCCAAGTAATTCCAAGTATTGTATAAACATCATACCAATGCATTTGTTTTCGTTGAAAAACTCCCAATAAAAACTTAACTGATAAGAAATTGTAAATGAAAGAGCTTCTTGTCAATCAAGCAGACATTGTCCTCAAAACAACTGTTATTTTGTCTATCTCTGCTTTTGACGAAAACAGTTATTATATCCAGGTGTAAAACTCCAAAATTTATTGCCAATTTATCACTACATGGTCTCTGTTGTTACCTCTCAGAATACTAGTAATTCTTTGCTAACACTAGCGCTTTTTTATTTCTTGGTTTTTGCCAGTTCTTAAATTCACATGTGTAAGCTGATGACTTTTTGACTAACTTCTCAAAAAAATATTGAAGTGTATGAAAATTAATTTCACAAGAGTAAGGTTTAAAGGAACTTATATAAAGATTACTTCGAGCTAGCGCAAACCATAGGCTAAGTAGTAGAAGCTATGGGTAAATTATTCAAATATCTTACTCAGTTTGAAACTATCTTAAGTGGATCTGCATTTATGTGATTGACTCTGTAATAGGAATTTGATCTGGAAACATAAAATAAGACTCCTATGATACTACAAGGTTCCGAATAGTATCTCAAAACGAGTTAAGGTACATCTTTGTCTAAAAAAGCTTTGAAATTTTATATATTCATCAATCAATAATAATACATCATTTAATCTTTTTTTTTGTCCAGTAAGTCGTATATTGCAGAAGATTTTTTTGACAAGAAAATGGAACATTTGAGGCTCTGCTTAAACGAGTTCGAACAAGCCACAATTTTGAATAAACCCATATAAAATGTGTAACTTTGAAGCTATTTTTCGTATTTTGAAATTACCATAATCTGTACATTTCAGATCTCTGCCTCCTGGCGCTGGTTTACATGTAAATTCTTGGTTTGCCCTGAGTTGATCGATTGATTGTCCGTGTTCACAGAGAAGTCCTGAACTTCCTGATTTGAAAGGAGCTGAAATAAACAGCTATATTATATATGTAGGATTTTGTATTACACAATATGTATAAAAAGGAACATCTCATCGTGCTTAAATACTTACCTACATTTGAAATTATTTCCAGTATCATGGAAACCTTATTTATACACTCATGCAACAGGAGTACAAATTTCCTTTGGAAACAAATATTTGGAATCTCTTAAAGGCATGCTCAAATATATTTGCTATAAAGTTTCATTTATCGATTCATGGAATACTTTGAAATTTGACGACTTATTAATAACAGTTTAATTTCGTTGTTTTAGTTCGTAAAATTAAATTTACTACAATTTTATGTCTTTCTTTTTATTCAACGTCAAATTTTGATATTTGTATATATAAGTATCGAGCCAAACATTGACAGTTTAACGTTCATACATGTGGACCATGTAAATTACAATTGTTGTTCACGTTGCGCTATTACGAGGTTTCCTTCTTGCAGTGGTAGAGGTTCTCACTGTTATTTATTGTTAAGTCATTGTTTATAAAAAAAATGTAGTTTATTTCAATTCCTTTTATCCCCACATTTGATATAGCAGTTTTTAATACTCTTGTATCAGAATAAAGAAAAGATAACAGTAAACACCTAAAATGACCGAAAATTACAAACACAAGCCACAACCCATGAAGAGTCCTGCACTACAAAAACATAAAATAGACTACAGACAAATATAAAAAAACTATTGGAACTCTCGATAGCCGGACTTGGTACCGGCACTAGCAAAAGCTAACGGTATAGTGTATGGGTACCCAAACCTCCGCTTTCTCTTTCCCGTTTCCCTACAGTATAATAAACATACGACTAAAACCCAATACAGGTAGACTATTAACTCTATGACCACTATCTTGAAAAGAAAGGAATTTAATAAAACGTAATTTAGAAAGAAGAGTCGAAGAGTGCTCGCCGCTAAACTGCTGGCTAGCTCAAGGAGCCAAATCTGCAGGTAATGCACTGTCGCACTACGGAAGAAAAAAATCAAACTCAAAACTTCCCAAAGGGTATGTTAAGAGTCGTCATGTATTTTAGTAGACATCACTCTGCTTTCAAGATCTATGAATTTTATTATCAAGCTTTTGGTTTATGTTAAAAAATCTAATCAGTCATATCATTTACCATCTCTAACATGTTATTTAGACTTCCATCGATTTTTTTTTAAATTTTCAAAATTTTTGTACAAAATTGTAAATCCTTTCCCTTCAGCCCTCATCAAACACAGTTCTTTCATTTGAGTATTCTTGGTTTTTTTCTGAAGGGATTTCACATAACATTTAAAAATAATTTGTATAACAAGCACTGTTAAGGAATTTTCATATTAAAATTAACTTACTTGATCTAGGCTGATAATATGCAACTACATTTGTAACCAGAAATACAAACATAAAATTGTGATTCATTTTCGTTTTCTCTACTAGACTGCTTCCTATGACTGCAGTGATTTAATGAGAACATTATAATTTTATTATATAAAAACTTTTTTTTTCAACTGCAACTTCCTGTTAGCATACATTTCCATATATTACTTTACATTTTTTTTTCACGCTTAAAGTAATTCACATGCCTAATGAAACGAATCAAGCGCACGTATTTGCATGTTATATTCTTTTTCTAAACGGTTTTTATTCGTTTCATTTCACCTTCAATACATTTTGCATGGATCTATGCATTAGAATTGTTAAAAAACCTTTTGATTATACTTACGGTATTAAAATTTAATTCAATATGAGAACCGAACATTAGAAAGACCAGAAATAATATGTTTTAAAGATAAAAGATCAAGAGAAATATCATAGCAAGTTTAAAATCAGCTAAGCAACAAATCTTTCTGTTCAAGGTCTAAAAAAATGATAATGGTGCATTACATGATACCCCGCCACGTTACACAAAATTTCTATGTTAAAAGGGGCATAACCCCAGAACTATGTGTACCACTGAGCCCAAAATTATACTTGGTCTGTGTTTTGTGGTACATGTAAACAATTTACATACTAAGTGTGAAGACAGTTTGTTATTTCATTCACAAGTAAATAGTACAAAACCCTAAAATTTGCCAAATTTCAAAGATTCAAGGGGCATAACTCAAGAACTCCTTTGACCTGTGAACCAAAAACTTGACCTGAGTTTTGTAGTAAACACTTTGCATACCAAGTTTGAAGACCTTGTGTTATTTCGTTCACAAGTTATCAGTCGGAAACCTTCGGGGGACGGACGGACAGACGTACGGTTCAGGGTAAATCTTATGAGCATAAAAACAAAAAATAGTAATTAAAATACCGAAGTCAATGTTAATTAAGTTTCTCCACATGCCAATTTCGACAATCTATTCCTTTTCATATCAAGTCAAAACCTTCGGAAGAACTTGAACACAAAATTTGTCAAAATCAGACATAGAACAAAAAACAGACGGAATCCAATTGAAAATAATAAAAAAAACAGCTATTTAAAGAGTTGTGCTTGAATGAGATACTCCAAAGTTTTTAACAACAGTTTCTAAAATTTTGATATTGCAAGTTCCAAATTTTATTTATCGTATGTTGCCTTATGTACACTGTCATACACATATCAATATTTGTTTCTTTTCAAATTCTATATTGTAAATTGTATCACAGTGGCGCTTCATTTTCTTTGGAAAACAAAGTGTTCAATAAATCCCAATACCTATTTGGGGCTGGAGCCAAGACAGTGCTACAACTTCCAATTTCTGGAAGTTATTGTACGAGACACTGTACAATAAATTCAACAACGATTGTAGAAATAATTTACACACCTACATAATATTATCTCCAATAAATACATGGGATATCTTAATCGATGCCCTTTCTAAAAATTAAACCCTGTCGTTTTCGGTAAAAAAAACTGCATCAGCAAAAAACAAATTATGCATGAAAATTCTTGTAAAAATACTTACCGATTCTGCATTAAATGAAATTTTATAGTGTCAATTTTGTTATTAATTTTTTAAATAAAAAATAAGCAACTGCTATGTACGCTTTGATGGTAATGTCAAAAAATATGTACCCTAAAATTACTTAAATAATCTTTCTCTGAAAAAAAATAAATAACATTTTTAACAACAGGCGGATTTTTTACCACCAAAAGAAAAAAAAATATAACAAGTGATAACTGTGTTCCCAAGCGAACTCCCATATCAGATTTCAAGGCATTATGAGACTCCCTCTGAAAAAAATTTTGGGAAGGGTTCCCCTTAATGACTATGTAAAACATATTTCTCAAAATTCCTTTTTTTATCAGAAAACCAAATTTAAAAAAAAATTAAGGTTCTGGTTTAGTTTCCATGGCAACCAAATGCTCTTTTGTCATAATGCATTATTTCAGACCCCCCCCCCAAAAAAAATGGGCTGGAGTTCCCATTAATACCTATGTAACACACATTTTTCAAAATTCCTTCTTTTTGGTACGTTACCCAAAACTTGAAGTCATCCCTCCAGAAGTTTTACGGTCGACATCATCATCTTGTGGACCGCTATGGGATATCTGTTTCCAACATGACAACATATCTTTCCCTTTAAAGCTTAATTGTTGTTTCCTTTACCGAATTTGACTTCACTACCGGATTTGACATGTTCAACACGGCGGGTGTCTTATAAGAAGCAGGAGATGCTGACTCTACCGGTGCACCTGATCTCACCCATGGTTTTATATTGGGTCCGTGTTGTTCATCTTTGTGTGTGAGTGTCTTCATTTTTCTTTTCTGTGCTGTACCTATGTTGTGTCTGTATTTTTCTGCCTTTTTTGTTTCTGGTGTTGCCATTGTCCTTGGATTGTTCGCTTTTAGATTGACGGTTCGGTTCTCACTTACTTTTTATTAAAAAAAACCCAGATTTTTCAAAAAAGTTAGTTTCTGGTTTTGTTTCCATGAACCAAATGCTCTTTTGACCATAACATCCAATTTCAAACCCTTTCAAAAAAAAATTGGGAAGGGGTTCCCCTTTTAAGCTATGTAATACATATTTCTCAAAATTCCTTCTTTTTTATCAGATAACCTGATTTAAAAAAAAATAATAATAAATTTCTGATTTTGTTTCTATTGCAGCCAAATTCTATTTGTCCTTTACACCCTATTTCAGACCTCTGTCCAAAGAAAATTTGGGCAGGGGTTCCCCTTATAACCTTTGTAATACATATTTCTCAAAATTCCTTCTTTTTTATCAGAAAACCCAATTTTCCCCCCCCCAAAAAAAAATAAGGTTCTGGTTTTGTTCCTATGGCACCAAAATGCTCTTTTGTCATTTCACGCAATTTAAGACCATTTCCCCTAAAAATTTGGGCAGGGGTTCAACTTAATACCTTTGTAATATATATTTCTCAAAATTCCTTCTTTTTTTATCAAAAAACCTGATTTAAAAAAAAATAAGTGTCTGGTTTTGTTTCCATGGCAACCAAATGCTCTTTTGACCATACATTTCAATTTGAGACCCTTTCAAAAAAAAATTTGGCAGGGGTTCCCCCTTATAAGCTATGCAATACATATTTCTCAAAATTCCTTCTTTTTTATCAGAAAACCTGATTTTTCCAAAAAATATGGTTCTGGTTTTGTTTCCATAGTAACCAAATGCTCTTTTGTCATTGTTATTTGTCCTTTACACCCTATTTCAGACCTCTGTCCAAAGAAAACTTGGGCAGGGGTTCCCCTTATAACCTTTGTAATATATATTTCCCAAAAATTCCTTCTTTTTTTATCAGAAAGCCAGATTTTTCAAGAAAATTTAAATCTTGTTTTGTTTCTATGGCAACCAAATGCTCTTTGTCCATCACACCCAATTTCAGACCTCTTTCCAAAGAAAATTTGGGCAGGGGTTCCCCTTATAACCTATGTAATACATATTTCTCAGAATTCCTTCTTTTTTATCAGAAAACCTAATTTTTCTAAAAAATAAGGTTCTGGTTTTGTTTCCATGGCAACCAAATGCTCTTTTGTCCATTACGCATAGTTTTAGACACTTTCCCCAAAAAATTTGGGCAGGGTTCCCCTTAATCATGTTAATACCATCGAAATAAATATTTCTCAAATTTCCTTTTTTTCACCAAAAAACCTGATTTAAAAAAAATAATAAATCTCTGGTTTTGTTTCCATGGCAACCAAATGTTTTTATGTCATTAAGCACAATTTCAGACCCTTCCCCAAAAAAATTTGGGCAGGGGTTCCCCTTATAACCTATGTAATGCATATTACATAGTGTGGGGTTTCCTCACCATTCACTGAAGATCTTATGGTGGCTTTGAGTTGTTATTGCTCCCCTTTAGGTCGTTGTCTCTTTGACACATTCCCCGTTTCCCTTCTTTTTCTTATATTTCTCAAAATTCCTTCTTTTAAATCAGAAAACCGGATTTTCCAAAAAAAAAAGTTTCTGGTTTTGTTTCCATGGCAACCAAGTGCTCTTTTGTCCATATAAGCAAATTTCAGACCTCCTTCTATAGAATTGGATAGGGGTTCCCCTTATAACATATTTAATATGTATTGCTGTAATCAAAATATAATCATTAGCAAAAACTACTATTTTCTCAAAATGTCTATTATTTGGTTTGGTTTCCATGACAACCGAAATTATTTTGAAATTTCCAATGCTGTAGTACCCTTTCTTACATTACAAACACCTTTCCTATGAAGTTTCATGTAGTTAGTATTAAAAGTTTTACTGTAAGAAATAGGTTGAAAAATATCCAAAATTTCATTTTCCCATAGGGTTAACATTGGCGACCCCACCCCTTTTTGAGCCCCCCAAATGCACCCTTAATGAACCCTCTTTGGAAATTTTTTTGTTTTATGCACAATTAGATACATTGGGCCAACATCCTACAAAGTTTGGAAGTTCTAAGTGTAATGGTCCCTGAGATCTGGTTCGTACAAGTTCATGGAGACGAAAGAAAGAAATCGGAAAAATAACAAGTGATAACTGTGTTCGCAAGCGAAACACAAAAGTCTCCCAAACGAACTCCCATATCGGACTTCAAGGCATTACGAGACTCCTCCAAGAAAATAAATTTGGGCAGGGATTCCCCCTTATAACCTTTGTAATACATATTTCTCAAAATTCCTTTTTTATCAGAAAACTCAATTTTTCCACAAAAATATGGTTCTGGTTTTGTTTTCATGCCAATAAAGTGCTTTTGTCCATTGCAACCAATTTCAGACCCTTTAAAAACAAATTGGGGCAGGGGTTCCCCTTATAAGCTATGTAATATATATTTCTCAAAATTCCTTATTTTTTATCAGAAAACTCAATTTTGCAACAAAAAATATCTTTTTGGTTTTCTTTCCATGGCATAACAACATGACCAAGTGCTCTTTTGTCCATTGCAACTAATTTGAGATCCTTTCCAAAAAAAAAAAAATTGGGCAGGGTTCCCCTTATAAGCTATGTAATATATATATTTCTCAAAATTCATTATTTTTTATCAGAAAACTCAATTTTTCAACAAAAAATATGCTTTTGATTTTCTTTCCATGGCAACAAAGTGCTCTTTTGTCCATTACATCCAATTTCAGACCTTCTCCAAAAAAAAATTTGGGCAGGGGTTCCCCTTATAAGCTATGTAATACATATTTCTCAAAATTCCTTATTTTTTATCAGAAAACCCGATTTTTCAACAAAAAATATGTTTCTGGTTTTCTTTCCATGGCAACAAAGTGCTCTTTTGTCCATTGCAACCAATCTCAGACCCTTTCCCAAAAAAAATTTGGGCAGGGGTTCCCCTTATTATCTAAGTAATACATATTGCTGTAATCAAAATACAATTATAAGCAAAATATACAATTTTTTCAAAATTTTCAATTTTTTTGCATGGTTTCCATGGCAACCATCATTATTTTGAAATTCCCCATCCATTACAATCAATTTTAAACTCCCTTCCAAAAAAAAATTTAGGCAGGGGTTCCCCTTATAATCTAAGTAA
>MJUU01059245.1:0-13963 GCA_002080025.1 Modiolus philippinarum | reverse complement strand
CCCCCCCCCCCCCTTTTAGAAGAAAGTCTGGCTTGATCCGCCACTGGTACCTGTCTTAAAAAAGAAAGATTGACATCACTTTTTTGGAACAGGGAATGGACCGTGGAGAATGTTTATCAATACCTGACTAATAATGCTGTCATATCACTTTCTTCACTGGTTAAAGTTGGGCGAGACCTCCCTTGTCATGTAGTCTACAGGTACACTATTTTTTGTTTTAAACATGTTTGGTTTGATTTAGCATTCTTTTTTTTGTCATAAAAATCTATATTCTGCATGCAACATGACAACTTCAAATTTGTATAATCCATCTATTGAAATAAATTCGCTAACTGTCACATGGCCACGTGATAATAATTGATTGACATGTCCACTGATACCAGCAATATATTGAACTTATATTTGTTCCATCACGTGATATTTTGATGGAAGGCTCGTCCGAAGACTCGCCCACCATCAAATATCACTAGATGGAACAAATATCGGTTCAATATATATATAACTTATTTGCATAAATGCTAAAATAATAAGAACGGTGTAAATAATCAATTACCTCAGCAAATGCTTCAGGGCATCCAAACATGAAACAAGTTCTTGTTAGTATGTTCAAAGTAGAAAATCGCAATTGGGGAAACATATTTGCATTCAATGTTTGAAAAATTGAATTTGGTATGACTTCCGCAATGTAATCTACTAAATTGTTATTGGAGAAGCTGACGTTATGTCATAATGGTAATTCGTAATATTTTGATAGAACTTGTTGGGACGCATTTATTCAGCAAAGATCGGGATGATAGGTATAATTTTTCGTTAAATATTGTTTTTACCTTTTCACAAACAGTTACTGTAAGTCATAGACACCTCGGGATTACACCAGCTATCGACGTAAGGCTTGAACACGAAGAGGCTTCCAAAAACATGCTGAATTCTAACCTTCGTCCGACACTTCTTGTCATCTTTTCTTTTTCCTCGTAATAGTGGGTTGACTTAGTAAAATGGTTAAGAATGTTTCTTTGTAGATTTCATAACTTTTCAAAGAATTGCTGCTCTTTATTCGAACTAAATCTGTTGATATTATTTCAAAAATAAGTACAGATACCATGGAAAAGGTATTTACAGTTGACATTGCGAATGGAAATGTTTGAATGCTGGTTTTTTTTATATTTATGCGTCTTGTTACTGTCTTTTTGCATTTTTTCTATGTTGTTGTTTTTGCCATGCCTCTTTTGTAATTCCTCGGTATTCGATTGCCTTTGTTGCATCAACTGAATTGTCTAGTGATAGAGCTAGGGTTTTATAGGTAAACAACGGACATAAAATAACAAACACAAACAGCTTCTGAAAACGTGTTGGTTTATCGTAATCTTACTGACCATGCAAACCACCTCTTAACAAAGGTCATGATAAAAGTTCTAAAAATAGTTTTTATACCCTGTCACCTGGAGTGGCGAGGTATTATGTGATACCCTCAGTAGTGTGTCCGTCGGTCCATCTGTCCATCCGTACCTCCGTCCGTAAGTCCGTTCACAGTTGCTAAAAATAGACTAAAATTTCAATAACATTTTGGTTTTCTGTTGATAATTTTGGTTTCCCGCATCGAATCGAAACCAAGCTTGTTCATAAGTTTACTTATCAACCACGATAGACTCCTATAAATTTCCGGGTTGGTAACCCAAAATTCTATCAAAATATTACGATTTACCATTATTACATAACGACAGCTTCTCCAATAACAATTCAGCAGACTACATTGTGGAAGTCATACCGAGTTCACTAAATGACTAAAGTTCCAATGAAATTTTGGTTTCCGGATGATAACTTGAGTATCCTGCATCGGATCAAAACCAAACTTGGTCATATGCTTACTTATAACCAAAGACAGAACCCTATCGGTTTCCGGGTTGGTACCCCAAGGGCAATGTCACGGTTGCTAAAAAAGACTTAAATTTCAACAAAATTTTGGTTCTTGGATGACAACTTGAGTATCTTGAATTGGATCAAAACCAAACTCGGTCACATGCTTTTATTTACCCAAGACAGAGAACCTTTCGATTTCCGGGTTGGTACACCAAAAGTAAATGTCACAGTTGCTAAAAATAGATTATTATAACATATAAAATTGTTTCTCAGATCATTTATTGGAACTCTGCATTATCATGATTATATCAAAACCAAACCAGTTCCAATTCCTATTTATCACAGGGCACTCTTCGAGCATGAACACATTCTTCCATTTTTTTCCCATAAGTTATTATCTGTCCTTAGTCCTCTGTCCTCTGTCCTTAGCTGAATTTTGGCTTTTCTATCTAGACCCTTTTGGTTATTTGTTCTCCATCAGATTTTGTACGTTTTGGTTAATGGACTTCCAAATGTTTTGGTTTTATCTGCACTAATGAGACATAAGTTGTCGAAATGCGCATATGCAGAAAATAAATTAACAGTAACTTCGGTATTTTGATATTTATTACCACTGGGCCAATGCCTCTGCTGGTGGACTGTTAGTCCCCGAGGGTATTCACCAACCCAGTAGTCAGTACTTCGGTGCTGACCCGAAAACCGATTTTATTTAAATTTGCAATATCAAAATTTTACAAAATTTTGTTTAAAACTAAGGAGTATCTCCCTAATGCATAGCTCTGTCCTTAGCTGAATTTTGGCTTTTCTATCTAGACCCTTTTGGTTATTTGTTCTACATCAGATTTTGCACGTTTTGGCTAATGGACTTCCAAATGTTTTGGTTTTATCTGCACTGATGAGACATAGGTTGTCGAAATGCGCATATGCAGAAAATAAATTAACAGTAACTTCGGTATTTTGATATTTATTCTAACCACCTGCATGACCTGGTACTAGTGCCAACATCTCTTTTTTAATCAATTCGATGAGTGCCCTGATGGCTTGTTAATTTGAACATGTAACTTTTATGATTGCAAGTTGCGTGTATTATCAGCAAACATTGATGGTCAAAAAATAACTAAATATCCAACAAATGTACAACAAAAAAGTCTCAACTTCCTCACCAATTGTACCGTTATCGTGCACAGAAAAAAATTACAAGATACATTTGACATATCTGCCCGTTGTTGCACTTGATCTTGGATAGAGGCAAAGGAAGGAATTACTCTGGGTATAAAAATTAAACCGAGCTTAACATCAAAGCTCGGATATAGTCATTTAAATTGTATAGATAAGACGGCTACCGTTATTTGCAACATATAAAGAAAATATCAATGACTTTATTCAACTTTGACTTAAGGTTTTCCTTCCCTTGTCCTACTTTCTAAATTTAAATGTAGGTTTTTGATATTTGTTCACTTTGCACTTCAGATTTGTACATAATCTTTGGTAAATAAGTAGAGGTGGTAAGGGCCTTATTTGGCCTAAAAATAAATTTAGTTGAATTCATAGAATTTTCTCATCGAAATATTCTATGGGTATGGCTTTACCGCAAACAGTAACATTTCTTAAATATTAATGTATCATTACTGAGTTTTTGAGTGCAGAAGAAGGAACAAATTGAAGATTTCGTCGAAAATGACAAATTTGACCAATTTCGACTACTTTTTCTGTACAGGAAATATTGAGCAAATGCAAGAACCACAAAAATATTTATATGAGAGGTTCAATTCATGTGTGCCAATAAGTAAATTATCTAAATGGCTCTTGAATGTGCTCGATATTTCCGTTCGAAAATCTGCCAAATTCGGTACTTTTCTATGAAAATGCCTAATAGCGGCCTTTTCATGGCGTCACATTACTGTACCTTTTGTGACGTCATTGGTTCAAATTTTTGTATTTTGTCTGTGGATTATTCTTCAACTTTAAGGAGGTTTGCTCCTCACATTTTTGGATTTCTGTCAGATTTTCGGAATCCTCGGGTTTTATCCATTTAAAAGCATTATAATTTTTTGCCCATTGACCCCCTTATTTTTTCCCATAATTTCATTTTATACATCTTTGTGAACATTCTGTAAGAAATTGTTTGAATTCTATTTATTCCGTCACATTCATTCATAGTCAAACCTTGTTAATGTTAATCCTATGAAAAATCAGAGGAGTTCAGTTTCCCGCCAAATTTTCAATCACTTAAATCTCAAAAACGAGATCATCAACCTATCAATTTTTTTCTCTTAAATTACTCCACTTTTAATTTTCTAATTAAAAATAATGTTTATTTGAAATCCTATTTATTTTCAAATGGAGTAGCGAACCCCCTTAAGGATGTAGTAAGGTGAGGTTTTTTCAATTTGTAAAAGTCATTCGGATTTCTCTGATTTTATCCATTATTACTATGTAAAATATTTTGCCCCATTACACCCAATTTTCTAGTCATCAAAGTCTTCAAAAGCTCATTTTATGTCAGTAAGCAAGATTTTATTAGATTGTAGATTTCCTTCCATGTGAAACAAATCAATATTGCGTCCATGCTATACTAAGGTAAAAGTCCAAGAGAGCCTTTCCCGCCATTTTTTAAAATGTGAAATATCTTGAAAACAAGGCCCATAACCTATCAATATTTTTAGCTTATTTCATTCCTTTAACAATGCTCTTTCCATTTAGGGTATCGATTTAAAATCGCAGATTTATAAAATTTCACCTAACTACATCCTTAAAACAACTATGAAAGATAATCTTGAGCGGCAACTTAGAAATTCACTAGAATCAATCCCATATAGCACCTTATCCTGTTAAATTTCATGTTTGATTTGATAAAGACTATCATAGGGGTCGAAATATCTAACACTCTATTCTTGTTGTGGTAATTTTGTCAATAGAAATGGTCCTTTAAATCATGTTCATGTATAAATATAAACCAACATTTAAACCTGTGGATATGAAAGGGATAAGGGGTATACTTTAGGACAAGTGTTGAAGGCTAAGACTAATATTTGAGATATGCCTAAATCCCCAAAATTTTCAATCTGCTCACCCTTTCAATTATGTTACCCTAGTGAACCTGTCATGTATGTCAAATTCGTCATCTTTTTTCTTCAAAAAAGTTTTTGTCCTATTCTAAAATTGAAGTTTATCTTCATAATACATTGTTATTGTGTTTGCTGATCATTGCTAATTGAAAACGAGGATAATAACAAAATTGCCATACAGTGTTGTTAAGGGTGGAAGGGCAAAAATACAAAGAAGGCGAAAGACCACGCATCGGGATAATTTTCAATTGTAATGGTCCAAACCAGTTTAAGGCGCGCTAAAGTAAGTGAGAACCAAATCGTCAGTCTAAAAGGAACAATACAAGGACAATGGCAACGTCAGAAAAACAAAGAAGCGAAGACATAACATGAGCACGGCACAGAAAAGAAAATGAAGACACGCACATATACAGAAATGAACAACACGGACCCAATAAAAACCACGGACCCAATAAAAACCTCCCCTTCAATCGCTGCAGTGTTCGGTAGTAACTCAACAGCAATTGCTATTAATAGGTCGTAGGAAGTGAAAAGAAATCTTAATCCCAGTTCTTAGTAAAGAAAATATTCAATCAAAGTTCGGGCCGAAACCTTTTTTACAGCAAGGTACAGAAACCTATTAAAGAAATTTTTTATAGACGTATTTGATTGATTTTTTTACAACTTAGATTAATAAGGCCATCACGGAGAAACAATGTATACCGAGGAAATCTGCATAATTGGTACTAGCTCTCTTGTAATGTATCAACTGTGAAACATACATCCAGTAAATAGAGAAGTTTATATAACTGCCCTTGTAAGGGAAATCGATTCATTTTGTGGTAATGGTTAGTCTTAAATGGCAAATATCGTGAAATTTGTGATGTAAATCTAAAAAGGATGTACAAAAATGATAAAGTAGGCCACAATTAAGAGGAAAATTAAACAAAAAATATACAAACTAGAAAGAAAAAAAAATGACATAAGGATGAAGAAGATTTATTACCAGAGGATTACGCGTCGGAAAAACTAAGAAAAGATGACTCAAAATGCGAGAACATCATCGAAGACGAAAGTACAAATATTTGTATTCTGTACTTTGCAAACCTGTTAATTCAAAAAAGAAAATATGGTGATAAAATAGACTGTTTCTTCCCATTCATGTCAAAGGGTCGAACACTCCCAAGAAAAGTGATAACTTTTTGTTCAAGGAACTCTCGTTGTAAATCGTGCGCACAAGTTTATTTTATTTTTATTTTCATGGCACGTCAATGCTTCCGTACGTTGCTTCTCAACCGTGCTGTTTTTTTTTATCTTTTCATTGTGACCAACTGTACCATTTCTACAAATATGTTTTAATTGTTTGGCAATCTCACAACATATTTATACAAAAATTGTGTAGATCAAGTGGTTTGTGTTGTTTGCAGTATTTCTTTTTCTGGAGGATATATTGATACGAACCTTTTGCATAAGATACTTTATTAATGAAAAGAACATCCTCAATATATATCTGCAAATGAGATTGAAGATCTAGCATGTTTTTATTTTATTACCTGTTACGAGTCCCCTAAGAAATGAATTCTAGTAGGAATATATGGTGTTCGAATAGATGAGCACAATTCGTTTCCATCTTGATACTAAATTGCTATTGATAAATAGCACCTCCAAATATGACAAATATATTGCATATGCTGCTTTTCAATTTAGCATACTTTTCCTTTTAAATTGCTATGGAAGAAATGGATTTATAAACTTATATAATAAAAAAGTTTTTTTTATATAGCCATTTCGACAATCTACGCCTCTTCACTGCAAATCTAATCATTATATTTTGAAGACAATGTCTTGTAAAATTCGGTAGAACAATAATTACCGAAAAAGATCAAAAGAAAAAAAATGCTAAGGACAGAACTATGTATGAGGTATATATTGCTAGTTTCTAGATAACATCGGTTTAAGCGACAGCATTCAAGTACTGACTACAAAATTGGTGTATACTCTTGGTGACTGCTAGTCCTATAGTAGAGGCATCTACCAAATGGTCCTACATAACAAAATACTGAAGTAACTGTTAATTTAGTTTCTGCACATGGCCACTTCGACAACGTATTTCTCTTCTGTGTAGATCACATCGGAATGTTTAGAATAAACAATGAAGGGATATGGAGTAAATGCACATGAGACAAAGTCTCTACAAATACATGGTAAAAAAGCAACGCTTTTACTGTTGTTCTTCATTTCAAGTGAACATGAGACCTTCAACAATAAGCTTTGCCCATAACTTACAGTATAAAGTTGAAGACGGTCCCTAGCACCGGTTCATTACGAGAAATTCTAACATGGCTCTAGTAAATCGTCAACCAGATTAATACTCGATTACCATATACTTCGCACATGCGCAAATGATATTGAAATAAGAGTAAAAGGGACGCAAAACAACAATGTTTTTGATTTTGTTTGTCTTAGTTTGTGAAGGAAATAAATGTAAAGCATATTTTATAACTCAATCATGCCATTCAGACACGTAAATGTGTATTGTTTTGCTTTCGATTTGGATTTTGAACTTGAATCTGTTTGAAAACGTCAGATTGTGTATTGTGACGTCATTGACACAAACAGCAATGGAGGTGGGAAATCCGCCTTTTCTTGGGTCGCTTCAGAATGGAAAATTCAATTTTCTGTCATATAAGAATCGAAATAATTCATGTCAGGTATATGGTCATTGTCATTTAACCATGGGCTGGGCCTTTATATTCGTAAATTTAACCCCTCGCTAACGCTCTGTGTTAAATTCGAATATAAAGGCCCAGCCCATGGTTAAATTTCCAATAACCATATACCTGCCATGAATTATTTCTTAAATCATAAACCAAATTTTGTAAAATTCATCACTGCACAAATAATAAACAAAAATCAAAGAGCAAGCCATAATAAAAAAAAGTTATGCGCGGTTGAGGAACCCCTTAGTTATAAGTAATATTTTTCAGTTTCATATACTGCAAATTTCCAGATAAAATCGGTTTTCGAGTCAGCATCAAAATACAAAAATACTGATGTTGCATAAAAAACTGTAAATTTTGTTATGCTGTACACGTGTTTCAAGGAGTTACCTCTCAACAGCAGCATTAGAGTCAAATAATATGGAAAGCCAAATTGTAAAAAGTAGTCAAAAAGAAGTACTCAATGCCAAATGTCGAAATAGGAGGCCAAATCCAGTGCTAAGGACATCCACCGAGTGCAATACACGGAATAAAGCCTCAGTATTTTAAAGGGGTTAAAATTTTGATAAAAACAGTAAAATTCTATAAAACACAAGGTAAATTTTTCATGTCCGACAAGTCTGACTATTGGGCTTGTGAATACCCTCGGGGACCTCTGGTGCAGCAGCAGTGGCATCGGCCCAATGGTTTCAAAATACAAAAACACTTTGACTTTTGGGTTGTTGAATACCCAAGGGGACTAACAGTCTGCTAATGCATGCGAAATGCAACGACCCAGTGGTAATAAAAAATCAAAATACCTGACTGAACCATTCACGTTCTAAAAGTAGTTAAGAAGTGATCGTAAAATACATTGAGCGTTGGTTCTACTATTTGTATCAGTTGCTTTTTGTTTGAATTTAACCCAATCTAAGAACACTTCTACAATCATATTTATCCTATTGATCAGGTATATTGGTCACTGTATAGTGATGGCCACACAATCTTTATAATAGTTTTGGTTCGTTACTTTGGAATATCCTCAGCCTCATACACCAGAATAATTTTACAATATAAACATTTTGAATTCATTTCGCATTACATGCAATCATACAGACAGGAAGAACTAAATGATATCAAAAATAAAAGAGAAGATATAAATGCGAAAGTGAACACACACTTAATTCCGATGACACATGCGTTTACACTGGAAAGCGAAAGCACTTTATAATTTTTATAAGGTATCTTAAAAGCTGAAGTGTGAAAATATATGATTAAAACCAATTGAATAGCCACTTCCGGTTGGATTTTGATTTTTTTTGTATTTGTTGGACTTGTTGCCTCGTGCATACTTACTCTTTTTTCATGTTTCAAGACTTCATAATGAAGAACATCAAGAAAAGCGTTGTTTTATTGATTTGTTTCACCATGTATTTGTATAGACTTTGTCTCTTATTAATTTACTCCATATACCTTGATTGCATATACAAAAAAATATAGTAAGGATATGTGTAAGACCAGTGTACCCGTTTCTCTTGGGTTTCATAATAGACCATATCCGAGTTTTGGTGTTTAGATTCATCAGTTGTTGTTTGTTCGCCCTACGTCACAGACATGTCCGCTCCATGTGACCAGGAATGTAATTCAAAAACACAATTTCGTGACGTTTTAGTGTTATGACTTGACGTTTTCTATATTGTGACGTGTAGAAGAGTGGTCTGGTAAATCCTGATAACAGAGCTGGGATGTGGTCTATTACCTTTACCATCAATTTAATTTATATACACTAGTGGAAATAGGATGTCTTTAAGGTACCTATTTGTAAAAAGAGATAGCAAGTTTTATATGATTTCGTCTAAGGGTCTGATATCTTTTCACAACTTTCAAAAGCCACACAACCTTCAAGGTTATCAGAGAATATAAATCCAGTTTAGATAGAATATATTCTGGTGTGTCTCAATGCTCTGCTCTCGAGCCGCTGTTATTCTTAATTTATATTAATTGATAAAGGCGATAATCTTTTTCCTTGGGCAGATTATTTTCTGACGACACGTCTCTAGGATATTTTTGCAATGATCAAAATAAAATAAAAAATGTCTTAGATCATGATCTACATGAACTTGCCAAATGGTCTTCTCGTTGGTTTCTGTCATTCAATCCTACCAAAACTGAAATAATGTTGTTTTCTAATGTTGATATACCTAATAACTTTAATGTTTCTTTTAATGGTAAAAATATTCCCCTCACATCGAGTCATAAACATTTAGGCGTTACATTAAGCGGAGAGGGCACACACATTGACAGTATTGTTGTCAGTGTCAATAAACACTTATGTGTTTTACGAAAATTTAAATACAAATTAAGAAGACAAAAATTAAAAAAAAAAATATAAATTTAGTTTTTATTCGTTCCTTATTTGAGTATGCAAGTGAAGTGTGGGCTAACTGTGGTATTGGCAATCACGATAGATTTGAAAATTTGCTAATAGAGGCCGTCCCAAACGTACCGGTCTGCCAATCTTCTGTAAATGAGACTATTTATATGCTGAAGTTGGTTGGCAAAAAGCTCTGGGAAAGGCAGAATAGAAAAATAAATTACAATTATTTTATAATTTAATTAATGACAATGGTCCACAAAATCTAAAACAAATTAATACCTCCAAAAAATCCAAAGTACAACAACTTATCCACTATGAAACGGAAACGATTTAA
The DNA here is from genome assembly GCA_002080025.1 of Modiolus philippinarum. NCBI lineage: Eukaryota > Metazoa > Mollusca > Bivalvia > Mytilida > Modiolidae > Modiolus > Modiolus philippinarum. Next base: position 3,649 of record MJUU01059245.1, on the reverse strand, counting down.
TAGTTCCTTTTTGTAGACTTTCTCTGACTCAAAGTTCTTTTATTCCATCAACAGTACGGTTAATGGCACGCACTAGACCGTAGTATCGAAACAATAACTTAGTTCAAAAACGTTCTACGAAAAGATAGTAAGGAGAGAAGGAAATGTATTCCAAGTTATTTTTCTCATGACCCACGTTAACTTAATATAATTCTCTCCGAACTTAGAAACTTTTCGTCATTTCTCAATTTTGATTTGCAGGCTGTCAATTCTCCTATTTTTTTTCCCGTTTTCTATTTTTGAATGGACTCCTATATTTTCCTTTTATTGGCATTTTTTGTTATATTTTTGCTATATTTGGCCTTTAATTCTATATTGTAAGTTCTTTGGTTTTTGGTTAAGTGCAAACAAGCCAATTTTAGATTTCTTAGAACCTATCATATTCAGCTACATTTTTATTGCAGCTTTTCCAATGAGTATCAGATTATTTATACTTTACATTTTATACATTGTAGGTGTCACTTTAGATAGCAAATTTAATTTAATTTAAAATACAAATGTAATACATGTATGAATAAAAAGGAGTGATAATTTGACTGGCTGTGAGGGAAGAAGGAGGCAAAATTATGAACTAAACCTCCAATAGGATACATTACTCTTAAAAATTGTCCTGTTTTATGTCATTTTTTTAAAGCAAAATATTTAGAGATTGTAGCATCTTGTAAAATAACTATAAATTAAATTTAATCAACAAAAACGCGAATTTTCTATTTAGATGAGAGTATTTTATAAGCTTTTGTTAAGAATTCGCATTTATTTTAGTAACAACAATTATGAAGGATTTAAATGATATTTCTGATTCTGATTCAAATAACTAAATACCGAAGTCACTGTGAATTTACTTTCTGCATATGCGCAATTGTTCAAATAAACATGAATTATACACATATTTGTATACATTACATGCAGATATACTATTGAAACTAATGAAATTGACGGTTTATTGTTCCTATATTTTCCTATAATTATATGATGTATTTCCTATTTTTTTATTTAAATTCCTATAATTCCTATAAAGATTTTGCAAAAGTTACTTGACAGCTTGGACTTGTTTAAATCTTTGTCTTTTCTTCTTGTGGAGCTCCGCGTGAAGATGTTCATCATTACTTTTTCGAATGTGCTAATTATGCTTAAATTCGGGATTAAGGCTGGCTACCAGAACATCTCGAAATTAATACGACCTTTTTTACAAGTGGCCATTCCATACTTTCTTCATTGTTTAATTGCACAAGTGAATAAAACACACGCATCACATTAATATATTGATATGAATGTCAAATGCTTTCTATATTATATATATGAGTCTCTTGTCTATATAATTAATTTGATTCTTGATACGCATGCTTATATACACTAATGATTCACATTGTATTCGGGAGAGGACCCCTTTGTTTTTCTATTTAACAAAATAAATATTTTTAAAGTCTAAACCGAATAGGACAAGCAAAAGAAAAATAAAAATAAATAAATATGTATTAATTTTATTTATACCTTATACAGATTTTAAGTGTACTAGCAATATCTACATTCTGTATTGACGAAAGTTTTTCTGAAAAGATAAACAAAAAACAGTTACATATCAAAGAGGATTCACTAAAAAAAACAGCGGCAGTAGGAACAAAGGGGTGAAATTTACAAAAATCGAAGTCCAAAGGCATGGCCAAAGCGAGAACATAGAAAACAACGACGCCAGACACAAAACAACGACGCCTAGACAGGCAAAAAGCGCAATAACAGAAATCACAACATTCAAAACAAAGCACTCACAGTGTGAACTCCAGTGAAACTGAGAGTGACATCAGGTGCTCCGGAAGGGTAAGCATGTCCTGCTCTGTTAACAGCATCCGTCACAATATAAGTGAGGCATATATGTTTTTGAAAGATTTGTAAGGTAGCTGATTGGTTAATGTCTTTTGCTAACCCATGAGACATAACCAATTAAAAGTCATGGTACGTGTTACTTCTCTAACCCTCAAACAGTACCAAGTTAAATTTCGTTGTTTTGGTTCATATTTAGTTTAATCATGCGTTGTTTTAATGTTTTTGTTTCATTATCCCCTCACTTTTGTGAGGAAAATGCGGGGATATTGTCTTATGGTCCCGTCCGTCTGTCTGTCGATCTGTTAGATGAACCTTGTCAGTGGAACTCCTTCCTCATTTTTGGATTTAAAGATTTTATTTTGCTATAGAATTGTTGCATATAGTCTGCAGATGCACAGTTAGCTTTCGGATTTTTGATATTGGTCTTTGTGCAAACAAGAGGCCCCAAGATGTCGATTTTTACATATGTCAGTTTGTAAGTGGAACCCCTCCTACGTTTTTGGATTTAAAAATATAATTCTGTTATAGAATTATTGCATATAGTCTGCAGATTTGCAACAAGCTTTCTGAATATTGAAATTGGTCTTGGTGCAAACAAGAGGCCCCTAGATGTTGCTTTTGACACATGTGAGCTTGTCAGTGAAACTCTCTTACATTTTTAAGTTTATGGATTTATGGGTTAATTTTGTTATAGAATTGTTGCATACAGTATGCAGATGCGCAATAAATTTTCAGATTTCTGATTTTGGTCATGGTGCAAACAAGAGGCCCCAAAGTGTCTATCTTGACACGTGAGCTTTTCATTGGAACTAATCTTACATTTTTGAATTTATTGATTTAATTTTGTATAGAATTGTTGCAATAGTCTGTAGATGCGCAATAAGCTTTCAGATTTTGGATACTTGTCTTGGTGCAAACAAGAGGCCCAAAGTTGTCAATCGTCTCACATGTGAGCTTGTCACTTGAACTTCTCCCACTTTCTGAGATTTTTTTATTTAATTTTGTAATAGAGTTGTTGCAAATAGTCTGCAGATGCGCAATAAGCTATTGGATTTTTGATATTGGTCTTGGTGCAAACAAGAGGCCCAAAAATGTCGATTTTGACACATGTGAGTTTGTCAGTGGAACTCTGTAATCTGTGTCAAACAGGGAAGTGTGGTGAAGGCCATCATTTCTGATGGCACCACTTCTAATTATTTGTCATTTTGTAAACCCAGGATCGATTAAATTTCCTTCTTTCGTTGCCATATCACCTTCAGTTTGTAGTTAAATCAACATAATCATATATACGATGCTTGTTAACGGTGTTTTACCAGCTTAATTTCGATTCTGAAAGTCTTGACGTTGCAGAAATGATAAGTTTGGAATATTTAACAGCACAATGGAATTTCTAAAAAAAACTGAGACGTCCTTGGCAATGGTGGCCTAGAACGCCTCTATCAAGTTTTGATTTCAGGACAAATACTTACAGAAGCAATCAAGTTCTTAAGGCAGTTTGAAAATAGTCTTTACTTCGCTGGTCTTTGTATAATGTTGACGCAAAATGCTTTCGAGAGAATGGAATAGTTTAGTTGACAATTTAAGGGAAAAAGGACCAGCTTGCAGAGATTCGGAAACTTAAAAAAGAAATCAGACCGCCTCTCAATTTGTAAGGTGGTCGACAAGAGGAGTTTTTCATTTAATTTTCCACAAGATTTGCAAATGAACGTAATATGAATCTGATGGGTACCACTGATTTTAACAAATGAAAAAAAATTAAAACAAGTAGAAAGCTGACTTTGCTGGCTTT
>MJUU01059244.1:204796-231727 GCA_002080025.1 Modiolus philippinarum | reverse complement strand
TAGGTGAGATACAGATGAAGTTTGAATTTGGTTCCGGTCGGCTGTTTTTGTACAGAGTTATGGCCCTTGGACTTATTGAAATTTTGAAAAATATAGGTTTCCTGAGTCTTTTTACTTTAACTTCTTGATATATTAATTTCATATTTGGTATGTGAGTATATCTAGGTGAGATACAGATCAAGTTGGAATTTGGTTCCAGTTGGTTGATTTTGTACAGAATTATAGCCCTTGGACTTTGTGAAATTTGATTTGATATTCGTTAATTGTTACATCTTGGTAAGGCACATTTTTAATCAAAATTTTGTTGTGATCCAACAATGCCATAAAGTTCGACTTGACATTGGACGGGCGTATCATGCACACTTGGTGCAGCAGTTTATTCATGATGGACACTAAATGCTAAATGGTCATAAATTTTTAACTTTTGATGGAAGTCAAAATAGCAGGTTAAAAATATGAATAAAAATATTTTCTATAAAAGGCGGAACGATATTTTTTTTAAAATAAAAATGTTGGTCCCATGGACATCAAATCTTAAAAAAAATGTCTGTCCCATGGATTTGCAAGTATAAAAAAAATCTGTGTCCCATGCCCATTTTTACCGGTCCCATCTCTGTGATAAATATTGCCTGGTCCCTAAATTTACAGTACGTTAATATTTAGTTATTGGATAAATCTACAGAAATATAAGAGCAGTAATAGTGCCATGTTTATCTTAGTGACCCTTTTATAATGGCAAATAAAGGGATATGAAGTAAATGTATATGGGACAAAATCCCTACAAATACATGACAAGGATGGGGAAGAAAAGTGTCTACTGAATACATTTTGGACGTAACTTAATACCGAAATTACTGTGAATTTTCATTCTGCATATGCACATTTCGACAACTTATGTCTCTTCAGTGTAGATAAAATCTAAACGTTTGGAAGACCATAAAGTCAAAGTTGTTTAAAAACTGATAGAGAACAAAACACCAAATATGATCTAAATAGAAAGCCAAAAATAGTGATATGTTTTAATATAATTCCAATTTCAAGCAAATATTAAAAAAATCTCACGATTTACTTTTTTAAATGTATAGATATATTTTGGGCCACATTTAATTTGACAGCATTGGTTATTAATCAGACACATTGCAAAAATGGCACGATTTAATTGATCATTAATGTTCCAAATAAAACAACTTTAATCTTGTAGGCTACAGTTAATTGTTTGTTTCCTTTGAAAAATGTTTGAGATTCCGTTGCATGTATATTTTTTATTTACTATAAGGTAATTAATCTAATTAAGGTAATTATTTGCGTCTATATTGATTTGGATTGACACATAGATAACATACATACAAAATACGTTGACAATATGAAATGCCTCGGTGGACTGACATTTAAAAAGAAATTTAAATCACTATGTACAATTTAAATCCTTTTCCGCCAATTCTGTCTTAGTGGAAAGTAATACTTTAAATCAAATATGTTGACAAAACTTTGGGCAATTGATTAGTAGTTTTTCGCGCTCATTGATCAATCATTACGCGATCGATAAGGTAAAGACCAGACTATTTTAATATTGAGAAACCTGAAACGTAGGGTGCGATCTATTCCTGTTAGGTCATTTCTAAGACTCAATATTTCATAAAGTTCTGTTATATAATAGGTTGGATTAAACGATCAGTATGAAGGTAAGGACACTTATCATATATGAATGAAAATATATTAAATTGAATTGAAGCGATATATTTCTCTTTCCTATAAGTTTCACAAAGTCTAATTTATCCTGTCTAACCCTATCGAAATTTGGAAAAAAGGCTTTACAGAAACATTTAAATTTCCCGGATATAAAATAATTTATTAAAGAAGTGTCTGATACGTGTCAGCATTTCAATTTTGAATTATGATAATCTTTAAAATCGTCATCGATTTTGCTACGAACTCTCTCTGTTATTTGATACATTTCGTTCATAAGGAGAATTATTTGAATGTTTTAGTCGACTTCACGTATATATTACGAGGTATGAACTTGCTATGGTTTGAGCCATGTCATTCCATTGTTTATAAATCTATTTTGAATGAAATTACTCGATTATGAGGAATGTACCTGTCATTTTAGATATAAATCGGGCAATTTAGGAAAATTTATATAAAATATATACAAAAGGTGGACTTAACGATACAATTGAGTAGATTTGAAAACGTTTGAAGTCAAACTTGCTTCTTGTCTCATATGCCAATATCTAAAATTAAGGTACTAAACACTTTACTGAAAGATATCCCATAATGAAACGTTTTGATTGGAACACAATTTGAAGATGAATGATATAATGTGTTCAAATGATGGCGTTAGAAAAATATTACTTCATGACTTTTAACGTTTGCAAGTTCGACAGAGGATACCAAAGTCCTCAAATATGATCGCCAAGTCGATGGTTAGGTTCTCACTGACTTTATTCAATAGACCATTTCACGATAAGTGCGGTCCTGCGATTTTGAGTGAAAAAAAAGCAGTTCCCGCAAAAATGACGTCGTATGACAATTAATCAGGACGTCGCGTATACTATGACGTTGCATTTTACCTACTCAAAGGCATATGAGCGCATGCGCAAAATTCAGACCGCAGTTATCGTGAAAGGGTCTATTGTAGTTTGTTTTTTCCATGATCTTCGCACCAGTATGTTGATTGTTCATTGCTTCCAATTTTCAAATGAAGAGAGTATGACTCTTGGGAAATTTTCATAAGAATTAAAACTCTTTCCTTTTGTTTTAAAAGATATGCTAATAAAACAACACAAACAAAAAAGTTTGAAAATCCAAGTAAGAATATTTGATTTATAAAAGTCAAAGTTTTGGCGCGAAACGGATCTGTCTAGAGTTTCCTTCATTGTCCTCTACCTGCTTATTATCATTAAAATATATAAAAATGTTATTGGAACTTGAGAAAATTTTGTACATTACCTATTTTATAAATTGAAAGTTGATATCAGCAGGAAAATATGATCCATGTACAATTATATTAAATCCTGTTCAAATCCTGAGGATATCAAATGCTTCTGAAAACTGAAGATCATACTATCCTAATATGTGACCTTAGACCAAAGTGTAAATAATGACAAGATTTATGTTTTTTACAGTATAATTCCATTGCTATATAAAATTAAAACGGCAAAAATGATCATCTACATGTATTTTTTTTACTTAAATTTTAATTTCACAATGAAGATCTTGGTATTGTAGATTAAAATAAAAGCACTTACATGCAAGTGAATAGGTAAAATACTTTACTATATTGCAAGAGACGAAGAAGTATCTTGTTTCATTTACATTCACCACTAAATGTAAAAAATAGATAATAGGAAACACCTACAATGACTGAAAATTATAATTACATGCCACTATCTGCCAGGGAACTACACAGGAAAACCACGTCCAAGACAAAAGACAAACGTAGACAACGCTAGGAACTCGGGACAGCCGGACTTGGTACCGGCACTAGCAAAAGCCAGCGGTAGGGTTAAACTGAATTAGGGGTACCCAAACCTAAAGAAATATCAGAAAAATACGATTAACATATAAATGTGGTAACATAGTTTTTGTAATTCGTGCCAGGAATTCGAACTCTACCCAAGTCTTTCTCTACAAAAATAAATTTTATTTGAATCAATTATTGATATAAATGATAAAAGTAAAACACTCAGGTAATTTTTTTCAAAAAGTACTGATAATAAGAAGATAATATCGTATATATATATAGACTTAAATCCAACGACTTAATCTTCCATTGAAAAGTTGTCATTTATTGGAAACTTATTTTGGTGACGACGGAAATTTTACAAGTCCGATAACGAAATGTACATTTGTTTCATTTCATTTTAGGCCTAGTTATCGTAAATCAGTCGTTAAAAATTAATGACTTTTCAATCTTTATATAAAGGTTTGCTGAGTTTATTTTTTTATCAATATTATCGTTATCTCATTAATCACTCTGGCTTTAAAACTGATCAAATACAAGATTTGGGTTTGAATAACAAATTTTCACATCTTTTCAGTCAACGATACATAATTTTACAGCATTTAAAAAACTAAACTATTTAAATCTTTGAGGAGATCGACAAATTTAAATGTTAAAAACCTTTTGTATACACAAATATTTAAATTCAAATTCAAAAACAGATAATTCAATTTTCATTTTATATGACCTTTGGAAGGATAACAAAACACCAATTTGTTCCATATATTGGGAAATGACTTTTTAAGTGCATTCTCATGACTTTACAATGCTGACACTGATGCTGAGATTGAAATTGAAAATGCAAACCAATCATTTTTATCTTTGATCGTAGATTTAAATTGAATAAATAATAAACAACCCATTATATTTTTGTTCCCTAAAGTCAAACAGTGAAAAGAATAAAGTAAATAAGATTGGCAAAGATCCTCGGTTACTGCATCGTGTAAATAGCAAAGTCTTTACAGTATTTCAGTCAGTCCTATTGCCCGACTTTCACAGACCGGCGATTGATATTTCAATCAACGATGAAGTACATCGGTAAACTAATACCGAAGCAAGAATGAGGAAAGAGGAAATTCTAAAATCATAAATCCAAAATCACGGCAATTCATATCCAACACGAATTGAGTCCGTATGACAAAGACAAAAGAAATAACAATAAAGAAAAATGAACAAGAACGCCACATCACTAAAGCACTAGCAGTGTGAACGCCTATAAAAACTGAAGTATCACCAGGTGCTCCGGAAAGGTAAGCATGATCTGCTCCACGCATGGTACCTGTCACAGGAGAGGATGTATTTTGATCCCATTTGATACAATACTTATTTTTTTCTTTGGGTCGTAGTCTACTTGGAAGTTCTTTGTGTACTTTATTCTCATAAAATATTCCACAGTTAAACAGAGACAGACTATCATTAGGATGAAATAACTACCTGAAAGACTACAAAAAAAATTCTGGTCAATCGTATAATATTTTTTTAAAAACGAACTGAGATATTGAACAAATGTGTTTTGCAAATAAAAATACAGACATTTTGAAACATAGAAAACCAAAGAAGTAAAATATCAGGTTTCTCATGAAAACGTTTATTGCATTGACGTATTTAGAGCTATGTGGATAATTGTTAACAACAAAACAGGCAGACCAATAATTTAAAATCAAACACCTGTTAAAAAATTCCTACATTAATTTATGTAAAAAATACAGAATTCTTACAAGTTATGTTTTATTTGTTACGAATTCGAAGCACCAAATAACACTAGAACATAATTTGAATCTCAATCATTTTTATCAGCTATCTTAAAAAGTAAACTCCGTATACAATCGGGGAAATTAGGATCGACATTTTGAAAGAAACTGTCAGTCCACAAATGAATAGTCTAAATAAAATAACAACATGATAAACACAAAGAAGCAAAGACATATACAAGTACAAAACAGACAACAATCGGCACACACTCAACACCACGGACCAAATTAAAAACCATGAATGAGATAGCGTAAGCATCTGCTTTTTTTCACGTGACACCCCCAGTGTTGAATGTGTCAATTACTGTGATGAAGTCAAATTAAATATAGTAAAGGAAAAGAACAAACTTTAGTTGTTAAAGGGAAACACTCAGATATCCCATAGCAGTCTACAAGATCGTGATGTCGACCGTAAAATTTCTGCAGTGATGAATTCAAGATACGGGTAACATATACTTGTTTATATAGCATATTGTCTTTGAAATTCAGAAACCAATTAAATAAAAAGAGGAATATAACTATCTTTGCGTAACTAACCGTCATCTCTCAAGGTTTTAATTATGGGAAACTACGAAATGAAAGTTTAATAGAACAAAAGAAGACAACCCTAAGAACCCAAACAGTCAAGAAAAAGGACCGATATTATTTTCTGAATGAGTTTCAAATTATCCTTCATTGTCAATTTCGATGTTATACATTCTATTAATTATCATATAGAGGTAAATTGATATATTTTAGACTAATACTCAAAATTTAGACCCACAATCTTACCTATTTGTCACTGACTTCATGATACGAATCAAGATGGCCATTTTCATCAGAAACAATAGAAGTTACTTAGCTGCATATTTCTTATTGTAATCAAACATCCAAATAGGTTTACTGTCAAAGATAATAACTTTGTCATGTAGTGCCCATCGGTTCTACAGAAGACTATTCCTCGTCTAAATGAATCCAGGAGATCTTATGAAATAACAGTTAATAATGTATTGCTGTAAATGGTAGCTGGTGAATTATATCAAGTTACAAAATCAGTTATGGATGAATTAACAAGTGTCCACTATCACTATACAAAACTCTATCCGTAGCTTTGGCTTTCCTTCAAATCAGCTAGGACCATTGTATAAAATTTTGAATACTAATTGAATACATCGTCAACAATTTTTCTGTTCTTGATATTTTTTATTTGTTTTTTAATGATTTTTTTCTTGAAGTTTTGATTTGCATCTTTGTGATCATATGCGTAGTTTCTCCTTGTTCAGAACTTTTAATTCTAAAATTAATCAAGGCTTCAAAAAATTCTGTCTCATACGATCATTAAAAAGTTCTTTATAGATACCATTCCCTTGTGGAAAAATTTGAAGTTTCGGTCCGAACTCTGATTCAAAATTCTTTTTTTTATTGCTGGAATGGCCATGCCTTTCAACTGTCTACGACCTTTCAATAGCAATTACTGGTGAGTTGCTACCGGACACTACCACAATGGAAGGGGGTGTTTGGCATGCCTTAAAACCCGTTTAACCCACCGTTTCTTTTGAAATGCCTGCACCAAGTGAGAAACATTGCGGTCGACAATTTTCCGGCGGTTTCCACCTGATTCGTCTTTTCGTCTCATGGACATTGGCTCTTGACAACTCTGTTCGGTAATTTTGTTATTACCCCTATTAAAGAGAAGTGAAATGATGACAAGTGCCTGAATGGTACAATAAACATATTTTATAAGGAAATATTTTGATTTCTATCGAACAAAGAATTATTATATGGCATTTTTTACAGTCTTAATACATGTATTGTAAAAAAAATCATGTCATTATTGTCATCTGCAGCAACATATAATATTGTAATGCGGGTTGTAGGAACGTTAACATAATGTTTGAAATACATATTTTAGAATCACATTTAAATGTATGTTCAATATTTCATTTAACTGTATGTTCAATATTTATGATCTAATAAAAAGGACTCTTAGTACTATGTATCGTAATATATTTGTACTTCCTTGCTGACTTGTCAAGGGAAAAATAAATCACCATTTCTTGACTTGACAGTGAAATCACTTAACAAGGGAGATTTGTAGATGTAACCAAGTACTCTTTAATGTAATAATATTAGCAAGAAGTGTTGTTGAGCAAGAATGAATGAAATAACATTTTAAATCATATTATTTAGCATTTGAAATTGTTTTGAATTGACATTGATATGAACAGCCGTTTTTCAAATAACCTTTCTTCACTTTTTTGTCTTTCAGAAACGTAGAGATGACGTAACATGACTAAGGTCTATTAAAGTAAGTTGACTTAGCTCTTAAAGATTGTCTTGGGTGCAAAATGAGTAAATATGCTGCATGAACGTTTTTTTAAAAACGATTTTTAATAATTTTAAAAAATAAAAAATGGTAAAAAAGGCCACAATTAAAAAGTGAAATACACAAAAATATACAAATTAAAAAAAACATCTAAAAGGACAAAAGGGAAAAAGAGGGTTAATTGCCTAACATTTCGGTCATATGGCCTTCGGCTACGGGGCTACCAGGCTGAAATACGGAGAAGAATGTTAAATGACGAGAAAAGGCAGACCTATTATTACCTGTAAACATCGTTACAAATCCTGAACATTATCAAAAACGAATATAAAACATTTGTTATCTATACAAAGATCTCAATACAGAAATAAATTTCAAAATAGCCTGTTTCTTAACATTTATGCCAAAGGGTCCAATACATTGGCAAACCAATACTGAAGCAAGAATAAAAATATGAAAGGGGAATTCTAAAATCATAAATCCAAAATTACGGCAATTCACATCAACACGAATAGAGACAGTACGACAAGACAAAACAAATAAATAAAAATAAACAAGAACGCCACAAAACTAAAGCACTACCAGTGTGAACCCCTATAAAAACTGGGGTATCATCAGGTATCCAACAATTCCAAGAAAATGGATGATTTTTGGTACAAGGAACTGCCGTTGTTTCCACCCGAACTTGTTTGTATAAGGACAGTTACATGCATGTCCAGGTCCAGTATGCTTTGGTTGGCTCGCCGAAAATGTCCACCTACTGGACAATCTTTTCCAGGTGACGCACTGTTAATGTTCGACAAAGTGAGCACCATTGACAATTTTAACACTAACTTCTTCCTTATCTCTTGATCTTGCTCTGTATTCCCTCGTCTTCTTAACTTGGCATTTTGATCGCTTCTACATCCGTCTTAAATTCACGACTAGTTTTTTCTACAGGATATCTTAAAGTTAAACATATAGTAACATTGTTATCAGAAAATGTACGAATGACTTACGAAAAAAACAAATTGTGATAATAAATAATCAATGGATAAAAACATGGTGAATTCACAAAAGACACGACTAAAGGTATGCACCAATTAACCTTTTTAATGTCAATGATATGCTTATTTTTATGTATTTTTCAAAATTCATTGTATTGAGTTTTGTAAAGTTCTATACATGTTTTGAATTATAACCTCCTTAAAATGAAAAGTTATAATTCTGATGAAAAATGGACAAATTACAATTAACAAAAATAATAATTGGATTACACTAATATGAAACAATTGCAAAGTAAAAAGATAATATAAGTTTTCTATGTAAGTAAATGCTATTCTTTTAGTTATCATTGAATGATGATAACTGATTAAGGCACCTGATGATCGTAAACGAACTACTATAATTGACTTAAGCCCACACGAAGATTTGTTAACGTACCATATAAAGATGTAATAGGATAGAGCTCAAATATGTGTGAGGGTATTTTTATTTCAAAGTAACACAGGTCATTAATTTTTCATTTTTACTATACATAGGAACTAAACACATTACTTATGATTTGTCTATTCTGTCATAGAATATACTAATTTAAAGTTCTCACGAAATTAATATTTGTTAATGCACGCAATTATATGAATTTATCCACACGGAGATATTATATATGGTGTGATATATGTCTCACTTTTACGTATTCTATTTTCATGTGAATGGTAAAGTTAATATTTGAATAAGATAAAGCTCGAAGTGAAGATTCTTGTTTTTAATGGTTCCCTATCAATTAACTTTTCATATTTGAGAAAATAACTTTGATAGATGTTGACAATAATTTCAAAATAATTCAATTTCATTTCTTTTCACCTATTCAACTCTAGATTTAGTATGAAGGTAAAAGAGATTATATAAGTATTTTTGGAATTTTCAATTTAAAAACATTAAAATGAGATGTAAAGATAGGTTTCGAAGGGTGTGTTGAAAATCTTATTACAAATTGTATCAAAGGCTATTTATTTGACCCAGTTTCAAATAAGGGAATTATCTTTACAATGTAAATTTATTTAGAAAAGGCCTTGTTGAAACACAAGTTTTCAGTCAGACAATAAACATGAATTATGAACAATACTCTTAGATTATTAAGAGGATGTCCTTCAAAAAATCAGGTAGTGGCTGGCACACGACTAGTTTTGTTTAGCATTTTGGAATCAAAAACACACGTAACTCTCAAAATTAAGCTTGGTTTTCAATTCACAATAATTAAGTTTATCGAATTTATAAGATAAACTGTTTTAATAAAACTGATTTTTCCCCGGAATATTCCCGTCTCATGTCCGTTGAATGAGGTCACCTGATTAAATTACCCAGCATTTCTTAAAGCTGTAGGCCACATTGCGGACGATCTCATTCTCCCATGCATGCAGTTGAATTGTAGCGTACATATAGAGTGAAATTTTTATCCATGGGGTAACGCGATTGTGCTTCGGCGTAGTGGGATATCCTGATCATACTTTTGAATAAAACTGATTTTTTCCCGGAATATTTCCGAAATATTAGATGAAGTTTAAGTTTCATGTGGGAAAAATTCCCCAGCCTGTGCTGCCTTTCTGTAATATAAAAGTGATCAAACGACTTTCATAAATCGTCGCGTCTACAATCGCAGGTTAATGAACAGATGTTAAAAAATATATTTAAAATGACAACAGATCGATAACTCAGGTAATTTTTAACATACAATCTAATCGGTATTTATATAATAAAAGTAAACAAATATCTAAAAACACGATCAATATGAAAGGAAACTTTTTCGTATGAAGAACAAAAATACATTTATAAACTAATTGATATATGTAGCCTAAATAAATCTATTTCAATGGCAGGATGTCAGCATTTAATTTTAGATATAATCTTGTTTGTATTTTTCATATTCAGCGATATTTTTTCATATGTGAGGTCTTTAAGTTAGCTAAAGTATGTCTCAGAGTAATTACATGTAATTGAATTAATTAAAAGTGTTTCGGGAGAAAAGGGATGGTTAAAATGCCTTCGCGCTGCGCGCTCAGGCATCTTGACCAACCCCTTTCTTATGAAGGTCTTTAATTAAATTTATTACTCTGAAACATTCTTTAACTATTACTTATATTATAAATAGAGTGAAATTTTTATCCATGGGTAACGCGAATGTGCTTCGACCTAGTGGGATATTCTTATCTTACATCCTCTCTCGAAATAATTTTGCGGTGACGGATTTTTTTCTCCATTGGTACCCAGGTGACAAAGTCTTGTCAAATAGTTTGACACTCGGCAATTATGTTTCATCGTTCCAGATTTTGTCTGTCTTGGGCATTATTTTCCACACTTAACTATTTGTTACTTTAAAAGCCACAAAAATGAATGTTTGATTAACGATTTCAGAGTACTAAATTACATAGAAAGCATTTGAAAATATGAAATAAGGGGAGAAAAATCCGTGGTTTGTACAAAATTTAGTTGCTCCATTTAGGAATTTAAATATATTATGGGTCATCCAAAAACCATCTTTTCGGACGTTTGCAAACGTTCAGCTTTGGCATAGAACCAAATATTTGGATGGACACATATTTACCATGTGGTTTCAATAATATAGGACCTGCCTGATTTCTTCATGGACAGGCTCTTAAAAATTTTGAAACCTTGAAGAGTTCCATTCAATAATAGCCATAATTGTCATGGCTGCCTCTCTGAATACTTTTATTGCGAAAAACTTTCGATACTTTAAATACCGAATAACATTTACGGGGTACTTATACTGCTTATAAACTGTTGAGAAGTTTTTTTCATTAAAAAGTATTCATCATTGTTCACGGTTTTTGATCATTAACAGAAAAAAAAATACCAAAATACAAAAGTTATTGTAAATTTAGTTTCTGTAAGTGACCATTTTAACAACTAATATTTCTTCGGTGCAGATAAAAAATAAAACCATTCGGAAATCCATTAACAGAGATATGTACAAAAACTAAAAGAGAGTAAATAACAAATATGATCTGAATAGAAAGCCGAGTAAGCCAGTGATAGGACTGTGCATGACAGTGATGCTCCTTTAACTGAGTTTTAACTGAAATTTTCTTAAAATTTGATAGTGCATGTTTCCAAATAAAATCGACACTAAAAAGACGATGACTTTGAAACTCTAATAATACATTGTTTTTGCTGGCTGAAAAAAACTGGTGAGATTTTATTTTATAGAAATATAAAATGAATTAAGAAGGAAAGATAACAGGAACCACATACATTAACCTAAAATATGTAAGGGAACTAAACAAGAAAAAAAAACAAATAAAAGACGAATGACAAACATTGACAACAGTAGGTACTAAAGCTAACGGCTTTGTTATCAAATAATATGGAAAACCTTTATCCAAACACTGCCTAAAAGAAGAAGTTATTACCAAAAATGTTGAAATAGGAGGCCAAAATCCAGTACCAAGGACATCTACGGAAATGCTAATTCTGGTTACATATTGTTTAACTAGAGAACACAATACTGGAATGATATAAGGATATCAATACATGTAGCAGCTGCATTGAAGTACACTTCAAACAAAGGCAGATCGGTTTAATGTTTGGTTTTTATTTTTATTTATGATAAATTTGAGTACACTTCAAATAAAGGTTGATCGGTTTAATGTTTGGTTTTTATTTTTATTTATGATACACATAACAGCTTAAATTTATAGCCAAAAAAGGTAAATTCAAAATACATTTTTTTCATTGTAGTCGTCATTCTAAATTATGAAATATATCTTACATTTAAAATGTCTCGATTATCAAAGTAGATGTATATAATATGACAATTACCGGTAATTGATATAGAAGCCTTAAATAAGTCAAGAGGAAACGAGCAGGTTTTGGTTTAGAATGTATGATGATAACTCGTTGTGGATTTGAGTTCTGCATATTATGATATTCTACAAAAGATATAATAGTACATGAGCAACAACTATCATTTTTAGACGAGACAAAATATGCAATGTCATTCTTATCCAGAATCGGGAACGTTGAATATTGAAGACTAGTTATGCAGACTAAAAGGCGTTTCGTATTCTATTTTTTTTGCTGTTTGGTAAAGTCATAAGGCAAACTTTAAAAATTCAAGTTGAAAAAATCTTTTATGGAAAAACAAATTCATATGTCTACATTTCCATACCAAATATTCACTTATCCGCATTTTCAAAAAGCTCCTTTTTAATCTCGAGGACCTTCGAAAATAAAAGAATCACAAATCTTGTGTCAAAACAATCAGCTACCTTTGTGAATAAAAATGACTGAACAATTATAATGTACTTTATAACGTCAGTACTTGGAAACTTTAACTAGACTTTGACAAATCCTTTCATATTGATATATTCCAGAGGGACTATACTTATTAGAATTGTATATTTGCTGTAGACTTAGTTTAATGAAATCTAAACGGATCATTAAAATTATATATTACACTTTCAAAGATATCATAAATAAACACAGAAAGTCCATAAATCCAGATATACATTAATGTGTATTAACAAATGGTATTGTTAGTTATTAAAACTAGTGTGCATTTTTGAGTTTTCATAGTCTTTCTATGACAACCCACACATGTAGATGCAAATGTGAAAGAATATGTTATCAAATGTCATAAGACAAACTGAATACAAACAAGTTTTATTCCAAGCAAAGACAAAGTATGAATGAATTTCCCTGGTTAAATTCAAATAATAGTAAACGATATCTTTAAACTTGTAAAAGCATGGTCTAGATTCACTGAATTACTTTCTTTTCCTACAAGCTCGTTGTTGAATTAGGCTAGTTAAAGGAAAAAAAACTATGTGAAACTAATATAATTCGAAACTATAAAACCCTTTTAATGATTTTCTCCCCAATTCATTTCCTGTTTTATTGGCTATATTAGAATAGTAAATATTTACAAATCATAAAATAGTTTACTACCATGTTGATAATGAAATAATACTTTGTCAAAGATAATAGAATGTGTATATATATATATATTCTATCTCAGTCTAAACAAGAGAAATAAATCGTTCATAAATATCAGATATGTCAATACTATTGTTAGTTTTAAATCAACACCTATGATTTGGTTCAACACTATTGATTGCTTGGTTTTCTGATTGTTGTAAATTCCAGCGTTTACAATAGGCAGGGTCTAATTGTTGATCTTTGACATATATATGTACATGTAATCAATTTTATTCTTTTAATTACAGAAATGAACAATACGTTATTGAAAAGAATATTGAAAATATACGTCATGTAATGAATAAAGCTCTTTCAAATCTAAATCTGATTTTGTTAATCAATTTTAATATTCGGTATTTGTTATGAGTTGAAAATGTTTACACCTTTATTTCAGATTGTGTTGAGTTGTCGTCGTTCTTTGTTTCATTTCTAATTGGTCGAATGTGGTCCTGCAAAGTTACCCATTCAATAACTTTAAATCATCTATTTTCATCATACTTGCAAGAATTTTTCTTAGGTGGCTTCCATTGTACTTTGTATGTCTTCAGTATGTAATTCTGTAAAGGTGTTGTATGTGTTTAAATTGTGTATTGTTTGTTTTCATTTACTATTCTGCCATTTGTTGACGAGTTGTTTGCCCATGTCATCGCTACATATTTATTCTAACAAGGATTTTCGTTTCTGTATTCTCGTGCTGATAACTTGTCGTAATACATCGGCAAACGGCTACCGAAGCAAGAATAAAAAAAGGGGAAATTCCAAAATCATAAATCCAAAACCACGGAAATACACAGACAACACGAATTGAGATAGTATGACAAAGACAAAACAAATAAACAAAAATTAACAAAAACGCCACAAAACTAAAGCACTCGCAGTTTGAACCCCTATAAAAACTGAGGTATCATCAGGTGCTCCGGAAGGGTAAGCATGATCTGCTCCACGCGTGGCACCCGTCACACTGCCAGTGAAAAGTCCGATTTTGTCGCAGTCGATAATAGTCAGTCCGGTAAGCGGAGCTCAGAGTCCATTGAATGTAGGGCTTCAAACTTTATAAGTTAACTATATGTGCCAAAAGGTATGGGGTTTACCATGTAGAAAAACAAAAGATTTCAAATTCCATCAAGGACCAATATATTCCTTTTTTGAGAAATTTGTCCCATATCAACATTTGTAATCTATAATGCCCTTGTTCTATTAAGATAAAGTAAATATCAAATCAATTATATTTTTTTTCATCATTCATTGCTAGATCAAAAAATTATACTATTTATTTTTCGATTTCGCATTAATGTTGACAGCTTTGACGAATCCCTTAATAGCAGGGAGCTTCTGCATGTTAAGGTTTTATCAACATCTGATCAATACATCTACCCCTAGATGCAAAAGTAAAAGAATTAGAACCCACCGTTAGTTGTTTCTTTATGAATAACACCAAAAACGAACGTACTATTACATATTCTCCAGTCTCATTGCTACGAATGCAATGATTCATTTTGCAGTACCAAATATTCCAATTAATAGTTTTCACTCTGCTAGTGCTTTAGTTTTAAGCAATTAATTATTAGTGTTATCTGTTGGACAAGAGGACATCATTTATTTCTGTCATCTCAATCCTTTTTTTACCTTTGATTTGTTTTCCATTTCAGTTGTTAATTCGATATTTTTTGTCTATATGTTGATGTTCAGAAAGTAATCATTGGCCTAAAATGTCAACTAGCATTTAAATAACAACAATTGCCAATTCCCCCCATGTTTATGCACTTGCTGTGTATTTTTGCCTTTTGGATCTCGGCTCTTAACAATACTGTTCGGTATTTTCGCTATAACCCCCGTTATAACAATATGCAACTTTCTTTTTTATTAGTATAGATTCCATTTTATCTATTGCATTTGACTTGAAGTATTTGGACATGATTGTTTAACAATGTTATTATTTGTATTATAGTTTTCACGTTATTTGCAAGCGAAATCTACTGTAAATAGAATCATGGTTTCCGGTAACACAATAGATTAGAGTATTTATGATATTTTATTGACAAATTGTATAAAATCTAAAATCTTCTGAAGAATTTTGTTTATCTTAAGTAAACCCAATAATTTCTTATGATTACAAAAAATGTTGAATAACCTTTCTAAAGTTCGAGCTTTAGTCCGAAACACGCACTGAATCTTACAATGCATAGATTACAAGGTCTAACCGGATCTAACTATTTGAAGTCCATTCGATCGACATTAAACAAAATGTTTTTTGTGAAATTAATGATAAAGAAACTAATTAGCAATGAAGGGAAATCAATAAAAGGTAAAAAAATTTGCCACAAATGAAATATATTAATATTGTTGGCTTTTCATTTACATAATGGGATAGCTTTCACTCGAGTATAGACTACACCAGTAGAGGCAGTTCGGGGGACTAAAACAAAACGATAGAATTTTCCGATTTTCTTGTGATTGAAATTTATTCAATTCACTGCAAAAAATTGGTGAATTAAGAATCAAAAGGTCACCAAAAACGTTTTTCCCAGAGAAGCTTCTGAAAATAGCAAGATTTTGACCTTGCAGATGCAAGGGTACAGATCTATCTTTTCGAGGGGGACTTGAATTTTTTAAAAATTTTCTGTTGCTATTGAAAAATTATCTACATACTATATGACCCCTACACAAAGAGTTTTAGTAAAGAAAAAATGGGAATTTTTGGAAGCAGTACTCAGTGGTTAATACGTCATTGTTATCAATATTATAGATATTTTTTTTCTTTTGTTTCTTTAAAAAGTTTATTAAATTAATACCCTATGTAACTTTTTATTTGGTGTTTTGTATATGTGTTGTACATGTAATTATCTGTGTGAGTTGTCTGTGTATATCCATTTATTGTTCTGGAAAAAAAATTAAATAAAAATAAGATTTTGACCTTTTTAATATAGTCTATATAGGGTAAAAAACCAAGTTTTAGGATTTTTAAATAAATTGATTGATTTTTGAAAAAAATGTAGTACAAAGTATGTTAAAGAAATATCTTTGGAAATATGATATAAAAAATCCGGGTCACCGATCACCGATCGTAAAATCGTGAAAAAGTGATTTTCCCCTTATCATTCCTCTAGAATATTACCCCTTAATCAAATAGGAATAATTTTTTTTTCAAAGTGACATATTTTGTAAGCAAGTAGCATAAATTTTGCATATTTCATTCCATCTATTATCAATAAACTATTCAGAATCATTATTACAACATTTTGATAGTCAATTCAAATTTTCACCAGACGCGCGACTTGGATGCGCAGTTTTAGACACCCGAACCACCTGAACTGCATTTTTGAAATTTTGGCTTTTTTTAAATGTTATTAAATAATCTTAAGTTGGAAACGAAACATTTCATCCTGTCCATTGTTTTTCGTTTGAAATATTTTTGCTTTTCTAGTGTCAGTCTTACTTAAAGGTCATTTTTAGTCATTTTATGCCTCTCTGATAGTGTTACAGGTGTCGTTAGCGGGGCAGGACACGGTTACCCTTCCGGAGCACCTGCTGTCAGCCGTGGTTTTTATTGGAGTTCACACTATGAGTGTCTTAGTTCTGAATGTCACTTTTCGTTTCCGTGCATTATAGCGGTCTCAAGTCCTTGTTTTGTCTTTGTTTTTCTCTGTTACCGTTTTTGCCATGTCTTTGGACTTCGATTTTTATAGTTATGGCTTCCCTTGTTCCTTCGGTATTCTACTGCCGTCGTTTCAGCACATAACCAGATACTATGGTTGTTTTTACCATTTTGACAAAATATATATGCTCCAGAAAAAAATATTTGCACATCAAGATAAATTACGTGACATTTAAACTATTTATTCTGGTACTACTTCGACTGTATTTTTTATCAGTTTAAGAGTTATAAAATAACGAAATAAAGCTCTCTCAAGGTACTGTACACATTGGGTATGTCGCTCAATGTGACCTTTTTATGATTTGTTTTTAATGCTTGTTTTTTTTTTTAAAGAACTGCATACATGTATATTTTGTCATTTCGGACAATAATTTTGTCTGATTGTAACTGTAACTGTAACAAATGTAATTTAGTTTTCAATCGATTAATATGATCTTATATGAGTTACATGTATGACATATGTTTTTGTATGATAATTCTCCATTTTCATGTGCTGTTTGACAAATATTCCGCACAGTAAATCTGACGGGCAGAGAAATAGGGGGTTTGGAGCGCTATTAATCGGTGAAACCAACACTTCTTTTGAAATGCCTATACTTGAATTTCAAGCTTCTTTGTCTTTTCGCCTCTTGGACTTTGTCTCTTGACAATTCTGTTCGGTACTTTTATTATTATCGGCAATATGTACATTTTCTCTTTGATCTGATATTGACAGTATCTCCGTACTGACCTGATACAAGAAAATATCAGGCAATGACGTCATGAAATTGACATCATGACTGTTACGATTTTGCCGATAAAAACAATAAGGTCTCGACAGAAAATATCACTAGTATCACAGCTCGTCCTATCGGACTCGCTGCGATACGGTGATATTTTCTGTCTCGACCTTCAAAACTACCATCATTCTATATGTAACCCCATTCAAAATGACAAAGTAAAAAATAAAGAAGTAAGTACTTTTACATCAAGAGCATGATATATGTTCCTTATTTGGAAAATTCGCCAGACGTTTGTCTGCAAATCAATTTGCATGAATTGTTTCATTAGTAAACATGTCGGGAATATTTCTTGTTGAGTAAAACATGCTCTTTATAATTGTAATTCATATTCATGTATTGTCAACAATTTGTAAACATTCAATTTATTTTTGATTACCTACATGTAAAGTTGTATTGATACTTAATGTAACTGGAACACATTAACACTGAGGAGCTTTAAAGGATCTTTCATTTTTTGCATTGCACGTCATGAAATAGGTTTATGACATTAGGCAAATTGTGGCATGTAGTTTTAATTTTCAGCCATTGTAGATGTTTCCTGTTATTCATTTTTTACATTTTGTAATAAAATACCTACTTGCTGGTAAATTTGTAAATACAGATGAAAGACAGGTGACACTCAGCTTGTTCAATGAATTTAAGGCAAATCGTTAAATGTTGATAGATTGTAAGAGGAGTTTATTTCCTGCAATTTGTACCTCTGAATGAATAAGACAAAATAAGATTAAATGAAAAAAAAATGTTAAAATGCTTTTGGAAGTGTATAAAATGAGATCATCAAAATTTTCGGGTTCGTGAGCAAAATAAAATATAATGACCAGCGATCATCCTGAAGAGTATTCGGACATTTAATGCATGGTCAGAAATTGCATAAATTTATATATTTCATCTTTGCATATGACCTATTTCGTTTTACACTTAGAGCAAGTGCAAATCATAAAGAAAGGCAGATATTATGCAAATTGCATCAAGCAAGAGAGTTTTCCATATGACCAAGCATTGGCAACCTGACGTTGTAGAACTCGTACCGTACTAATGGGTTTCAATTTAAAATAATTAATGTTTGACATTCGGTTTAAAATGTACACTTCAATTTTCAAAAGCTTTAATTTATTTTGGTTTCACCCTCTTCAGGTTTTATGTTATAGATAAATACACTTTCACGATGATAAATGTCAACAAAAGATATTGCCTTTCTTTATATGTTAAGAGGGCTTCCTTTATAATTCTATTAATTTCTCTTCTTCAGATTCTTAATATGGCCATTTAAAAGAAAATTCATGAAATACAGTTTTATGTTCAGTATTAAATAGTGAATGCTAGGCTAATAAAAGATTTAAATTAAAGCTTAATAGCTTATATAATGCGCCTCTTTATGGAATCTGTACTCCATGTCTCGAGTTTTGATCCCAGGAGCGAACGCATGTATAGAAACACGTCAGTTATTTGTATACATTTGCATTTTTCTATTTGAAAAGTGATGCCGTTTCAGAAAAGTAAAACTTTGTAATCGATCGAAGAAAAGAATATATTTGAATACTTTTAAATACCCTTTACACCCTCTTTATACAGGCACGAAACCACAGAATAAACATCAGCTTCCAACAATTATTTTGTTGACTTTAGGAAATTCAATTACAGAAACTGACGTTAAGGACGACAGAAATTCTCCGTTATTTTGGGATATATATTACAATTTTTTCAAATCAAATATTCTTGAAAATTTTCTTTATGGAAAAAAGTTTTAACTATAATTTTTATCTTGGAAAACGAATTTACTGTTGATACACTGAAGTACATACAGGCGGTAAGAATATATTCTTTTAAGTTATTGAGAATACTTTTAAAAATGTACAAGAATTAATAATGTCAAATTATTGATGTAATTTTTTTTTCAACTAGACGATGTATTATTGATAAATATTTAAAAAAAACGTCTGCTGTTAGTCAATCAAGTAACATAACATGAATGAAAAGCATTCATTGCAAAAATAAAAAAAATGTGCAGTCTGTTTCAATCGTCACTGAAATAGTTTTTACTGCATAGTTTAATTTTGAAGCTACAACGCTTCTTTGATTTTTTTTTTTGCAAAATTCATTCTTTACTAAAACATACACCTATTGATTGTTAGAGCACTTTGGCAGTTTGATTTAAAAGATTTTGAACAATTTAAAGCTATTGCAGTCTTTTATGTGATGCTGAACTATTTTTTATCCAAAACAACATTACAATGCATAACATACTATATTATAACATAGCAAACCATTGCAGACATAAAATAAAATAATAGCAAACCATGCATTACGAACCATGAAATAAAATAATAGCAAACCATAACGTAACATAGTACATTTTGTGAACAAACACATCTGTTAAATACACTTATTGGGAAGTAGTGACTTCAACATTGATGAATATTTTACTACACTATTTTATATTAGAAGGGAAGTATGTTATTTGTTCTAAAATGGTTGTTCAAATAAAGCACTGAAAATACCTTCCGAATTCTATGTGACTGCAATGTAACATCATTTCGTTAGCAGTAAATGTGGGTAACAAGAAATTACAAAACAAAGTTCTCAAGAGCGAAAGTCCAAGTGACAAATAAACATAGCATGTGCTATACCGCAGGAAAAAAATGTCAGCCGCTATGATCCTGACTCAAGGTATAGGCACTTCAAAAAAGTTAAACCAGTGTTAAAGTGCGCCACCCCTTCCATTGTGGTAGTGTCCGGTTTCAACTCAACAGCAACTTTAATCACAGTTCGAACCGAAACTGAATTTTTTCCGCAAAGGACTGATGTCTATTTAAGAACTTTTTTAATGATCGTATGAGACGGAATTTTGTGAAGTCTTGAATAAGACGGCGATAACTGAGATAACTATGTTTGATGAGAAAGTCTTTATAACTTTCTTGCTTTCGCGTAACGAATCAATTGTGAAACATACATGTACACTCCGTAAGCATGAGAAATTAGAATATTAAGGCCATGTTGAGGAAATTTATTATTTTGAAATTAAAAACCTTTTGTCGTAACTTTTAGCACTGAGATAACCATTTCGTAAAATTCTAATGTTAAAATAAATGTGAAAAAATGTAGATCTAGTGGCTTTTGTTGTTTCCATTATCACTAGTTCGGTGGAAAAATTAATTTGACTTTACCCTGGATTGACCCACTGACAGTGTGACGGTTGCTGTATACATAGCAGGACATGCTTACCCTCCCGGAGCACCTGATGTTTTTTGAGAGTTCACACTGTTAGTGCTTTAGTTTTTTGTGTTGTATATGTAGTGGTTGTGTGTTTTGCGGGTATGTAGTGTCTTTGGTCTTCTGTCTTCTGGTGTTCTTGATTTTGCCTTGTCTCTGGACTTTGGTTTATGTAATCTTGTGCTTTGTTCCTTCGGTAATTTACTACTGTTGTTTTGGTTAAGTTATGATGAATTTGACTACTGGTGTGGCAGATAAACCATCTAAACACTTTTTGTGCAACCATAGCGCAATCAGTAAAATGTTATTCTTGACAGTGGTTTCCAAACTGTCATGCATTAAAAGCATTAATTGAAAGTTCTTCACCCGTCGACTTAGTTTTGATATCATGATCAGAAGCTTTCATTTTCAGCTCCCCTAGTTTGAAATCCAGATTAATCGTATACGCCAATTCTCTGATAAACATATCAACGACCAACATTTGTATGTACTCTAACCTGTAAATAGTAATATTTATATCTACTCCATTTATCTATAGTTTTCAATTTCAATAGATTAAAAGCTTTACAATTACTTAATCGCACAAAGATTAAAAACCCTTTTTGAATTCTAAATATCATAAGTAGATTAGTTAAGTAAATATTACAAAGTTTTACTTGTAAGTTTTACACACCTGAAAAACGGTAAATCTATACCAACAAGGAGCAAGATTACATTGTGTATTCATATAAAACCACATATGATGTAAACAAACAAACGTTTATGGTACAAGTAACAGCAAACTTTAGTTAAATATACCATAGACGATAAAAAAATATAATAAATTGAAACAATTTTTGTTTGGGATTTTATTATTTAATTTAATGTTTCCGGTTTCTTGTCAGTTAACCTTTCTATATTTACCCCTTAATAATATTTTGGCAATCTTTCTTTTTTTAAATCTAGGGGCTAACTAGTCATTACTGCACATGTTATAATTTCTGTGTTTTTTCCGTGCGTTTTCGAATAGAGAGTTTACTCGTTTTCTGAGTTGTATAAACGGAAACTTCTTGTTATTTACGTTTGTCTCTAGTCTGTTATATATTTTTTCTGGTGCGGTTCCTCTGTGGATTGTGGCATGTGATGTAGTTTCCGTCAATTGTAGGTGTTTACTGTTAACTGTATTATTGCTGTTTTTGAGTGTGTCTATTTTAATGTCATGTCTTAAAATTATTGCCTTGTTATCGACTTCTATTTACCCATTGTGTTTCCTTACCTGATATTGTAATAAAAAGGTAGTTTGATTTTTCCTACAAATTTTCGTCTTTAATTTTGGTGTTCCAAATGTTTCGACTATTTCTATACTGAAGACGCAGAAGGTATCGTAATTGTTCCCTGCTCCATGCTGCGTTTTTCTGACGCTTTTACTTGAATGTTATCATTATATATCCGGGCAACAAAGATGTGGGTGTCCATTCATTTGAAGCTTTTTGCTTCTTTCAGTTTTGTTGCTATATTGAAATCATAGTATTTGATATTTTTACACATATATCATTTAGCTACTTTCAGTGAATTTGTGTAGACTACACTATTATGAAAATAAAGTAATAATGATGAAAACTGTCTTTTTTTTGTTAACATTTGCCTAAAAATTTGCATATTTATTACGAATCAGTTGTTGTAGGTGTTTCTTACTGTGTTTAAATCTGGCAACGAATACTGGAAAAGAGGCCATCTGCAATTTGAGGGCCGCACAAATTCCATATAAAATAAACATTACATGTGCTGAACCTTTATATTAGGAATGGGTTCAAATAAAGTTAACTCAACATAAATTCATTGCAAATGTTCAACATAAACATTCAAAGTCAAGATATATATTTTACTTTTACATGCCTTCGACATAGAATTATATTTTGATGTACCATAAACCGGTTAACCGACCATTTCTTTAAATTTGCCTGTACCAAGTCATGACCATTGCGGTGGACAGTTTTTCCGGTGGTTTCCACCTGATTTGTCTTTTTGTCTCATCGAATTCAGTTCTTGACAACTCTGTTCTGTAATTTTGCTATTATGCATATATGCAGCAGTAAGGTCAATCAGATTCAAAAACCATAAAGAAATCTCATCATGTAAAGCTCATTTGTTAATGATATTTAGTACGGATCAAAGCTGATGTCAAAATAATGCAACAGACACTTTTATCAAACATATAAGAATAAATCTGATTAAATGCATCTATTCTGTCGCTTTAATTGCTTTTAAAAAATAATCTCTCTTTATATATTTACAGTGTTGATGGATTAAAACCGGACAACTTGTTCCAAAGTCTTGGCGATTACTTAGCGGGTGCAATATGTATGCAAAACCCTACACCAAAACGATATTACCAATTAATACATTTATAAAAGAACGGCCGAACACATTTGTTCTGTTAATGTGGACAAAAATGTCTGGATTATCTTAAAGTGGATTAAACGTTTTACGTTATGAACTAATTCCGAAAGATTTATATTTTGCTCTCTGACCTGACCTCAAAGTTCATTTTCTAAATGTATTTTAGAAACGTTATTTTATTTGTTAAAGTAGATGTCTTAGTAGTAGTTTTATTCCGACTATTCGAATATGAGTGCTGTAGTAATGGTAGCTGATGCTTGGAAACCTTCAGTTGTACAACTTGTTCCGTTTGCAAATAACAAAATTCAACGTCATAGTAGTTTGAAAGAGACGCGTTCATCTTTTAATTCAAGTAAAAGGTGCTTTCCCATTTTAGCTGTTACGAGGAGTCAGTCAGGATTATCCGTTGATGACTCAGTTGTTTCATTAGAATCATATAATTCTCTCACACTCAGTGATTATAAGTCAGAGATCAGTGATTGTGCTCCATATTCAGAGCGTGCATCCAACGGATCAATTAAAAAAGAAAAGGGGTTCCGCAAAAGTGCAAGACGTTCATCGATGCGTGAGAATCGAAGTGACATGATGGTCAAATTTGCCGTGCAAGACTTAAATGAACAATCGGGTACGATATCACCGCGAAAAAATAGTGCTTCGAGTATAGATACAGGTGTTTCACTTTCTACGGTTTCAGCTAACAGCAGTTATACCTCAAGTGTGCTTCCAAAACCGACGCTCACTGACAAAAAAATTCTTTATAGACCAAATGGATTAAAGAAATCATCTTCGTTTACTCCTGGCGAAATTGAACTTCAAAAACAGAAAGACAAATATGTGAATGAACAAGCTCAAAAACGGAAAAAATACAAATTGAACGTCAACCAACTCCCACGTAGTAACACACCAATTAATGACCATGATCCGGATAAACTTAATATGAAACAAGTGATACGATTCCTACAAAAGCAGAAGCCGTCTATGTCACCAAGGCCAGAAACGCATGGATCGAAAATTCCTGAAAGACGTAGTGTTGACACAATGCCAAAAACAGCTCCTGGTCATTTTACAGTTGGTGATAAAATTCGTTCAGATTTAAAAACAAGCGATTCAATGCGATCTAGAGCAAGTGAGATAAGCATTGCTAGCAGAAGTAAATTGGTAAGTCGTAATTCAGATACATCGTCGAAAGTATTTCATACTTCTAGATATCACATGTCTCATAAACATGATCATAAACAGGAGACGAGTTCTGTTCATAAACATGAAAATGGACATCGGCACGATGAGGGTCATAAAAATGACACAATTATGCATTCTTATAAACATGAAAAAGGACGCATTCATAGATACGAAAATGATCGTATAAATAGATTACATGTAAATCAAAGGGAGACAAAACACGCGAAAGAAAATAATCGAGATAGATATCTCCGAAAATCTCATGAATATGTAAGAGAAAGAGATCGTAACAAGTCGTCAAGAAAACATAACAGAGAGTTCAAATTGCACCGTTTCCTTGCGTTGGCCCCAAATGGTGAAGGACAAAAATCAAATCCGTTAATTATTTCAACAATTGCTCAAACTAGATCAAATAATTTAGCATCAATGAGAGATGGACTAAAATCCGAAGGAGGTGAAAAATTACGGTCTCAATCAGATGATACATCTTCGCAAAGAAGAGTTTCGTCCGAAAGGCCATTACCTTCACATCATAGAGCCCAGATAAATCAGAATACCAACGGTAAAACAGAGTTAAGTACGGATCTCACTGGGAACAACGGACAAAAAGGTAAAGCAACCATTGAAAACGATAAATCGCAAATAAATAAAGCAACTGCTGTGGTGCATCAAAAAGCATTACGATATCAGAAATTGAATCAGAAGGACGATGTTTCAGTGACCGATTCTGATGACGGAAAATTGTCAGTGACTAATTCAAGCATGATACGTCTTCCAAGTGTACATGACTTTTTAGAAGAAGACGATGATGAAACTTATAACAGTTCTTCTAAGTCCGACATAGAAATAACAAGTACTCTGCTAGGCAGTGACAATGACTACGAACAAAAACGTGAGACTAATATTTCTAGAATTAGTATAGAGTCCTGTAGAAGTTCAGTATACATGCCAATACTGTCTTCGCCTCGCAAGGTGTTTCCGTCAAAATCCAAACAAAGCATTCATGTTAACCTGCCAAAAGAGGAAGAACCTGAAACAAAGGAGATAAGATTATCATTGCGACAAGAAAAGGATTTAACGGCACAACGGAGCTATATGCATGATATGGCAACTAGTCGATCGACAGAACAGGTGGCTAATAGTCGGTCGACAGAACAATTCTCAATCATTAAGAATAATCATACAAATAGCCAAAATACACCTGGAGATCGTGTTATAAGTAAAATTTCCCAATTATCTATGCAAGGTAGAAAATCGGAGGAATTCGGGTTACAAGACAATAGTAGGTTTTCTCCAGAGTCAAGCGTGACATCTAGATCTATTGGTGCTTTTTCACTTAGCTAGAATTTATAATTGTGGTGACTATTACAATACTTATTAGATGAATAAAGTATTACAGATAGTTAGTTTGCTTAAGTTCAACTGTTTTTGTTTGCAGTTAACGTCTGTTTCATTTCCTTTAGATAATGGAAAATCTCTTCTGCTGACTTTAATATTGCATATTGCGGTACCGGATTTTGCACGGTTGTGTAAAAATATTGTACACTTCTGTAACCACTTTTAATTTGATGATTTCAAATACATATGACAAAAAATATACTTTTTAAAAAATGTTCCATGTTTTTAAAGGGATAATATTTTCGGCGCACCATTATCGTGAAAACTGGATCATTCCAAAATGGGTATTGGCAGGTATTTTCGGAAGTCAGATGATATCCAAGTCTCACTTTGGTTTTTACCATGTGCTTGGATCCCCCTTTCAATTGAAGAAAAAACGTAATCGTAAATGAAATAATTCAACAAAATACGAAAAAATGTTATTAAAATATGCATGTATTAAACGCAAAAGAAATATTTGAAAGAAATTATTGTTAATGCACTGCTAATTTCTATTGGTGTTTACAATCAAAGTGTCCATGGATTACAATTGTTAATCCAGAACGAGTACACCTTGCTATTTATAGGCAGATCAATTCGGGTCATCTATTTTATCAAGTAACTTGGCCGCCCTTAAAATAGGACAATCAATCACTTAGAAATTTTCCCGTTTGAAAAAAATTGTGAAAATGCACATGACTGCAGACTTTTATGCATGCCGTAAACGGCGAATTCAACATTTTTCAGTTATGTAACTATGGTCATTCTTGATTTACATACCAAATATAATATAGATTGGTGTAAAATAAAGCTAAAAA
>MJUU01059244.1:181963-196962 GCA_002080025.1 Modiolus philippinarum | reverse complement strand
CCCCCCCCCCCACCCCTTTTCAAGTTAAATGGTCGGTCCCTTATAAGATTTTCTGTATACTTCTGACTTTTCAAAATGATCAGCGTGTTCACTTGTATAAAATTCTAATATTACATATAATGAAAAATATATTATGAATCGGATTTTATGAAAACTTTCAATATCTTAATTAGAAAATTTTGTTAAAAACTAAGGAGTTTCTTTCTCATGCAAAGCTCTGTCCTTAGCTGATTTTGACTGTCTATTTAGACCGGGCCCCTTTGCTATTGCTGCGGTCAAGGAAGTGGCAAAACTTTTATTTTAATGAAGTCAAGATTAACACCACAAGCTTACACAATGTGTAAGATTCATCGATGTCAAATGTCTACAATGTAGATATATCAGACGTGGAAACCTGACAAATGTATATACAATGTTGTCTTTGCACGTCGGCGAGTCAATGAAAGGTAGACAGCTTGGGAGTAAATCTTAATGTTGATAAACTGAAAGTTTTGCCACTTGCTTGACTGCAGCAATAATTTGTTTTTCATCAGACTTTATCATGTTTATATATACCTTTCGATTTCTGGATTTCCAATATTT
Organism: Modiolus philippinarum; assembly: GCA_002080025.1. Lineage (NCBI taxonomy): Eukaryota > Metazoa > Mollusca > Bivalvia > Mytilida > Modiolidae > Modiolus > Modiolus philippinarum. The sequence goes on along the minus strand of MJUU01059244.1, from coordinate 196,380 downwards.
TGATTTTATCTGCACTAATGATACATAAGTTGTCGAAATGCTTATATACAGAAAGTAAATTTATAGTAACTTCGGTATTCCAGTTGATCGATGCCACTGCTGGTGGACTGCTAGTTTCCGAGGGTATCCAACAGCCTAGTTGTCCAGATTTCAGTACTGGCCCGGAATCCGATTTTATGTAAACTTTCAATATCTAAATTAGAAAATTTGTTGAAAGCTAAGGAGTATCTCCCTCATGTCCTTAGCTGATTTTCGGCTGTCTATTTTAGACCCCTTTTATAATTTATTCTCCATCAGGCTTTGTATACCTTTAGATTTTTTGATTTCCAATATTTTGATTTTATCTGCACTGATAAGACAAAAGTTGTCGAAATGGCCATATGCAGAAACTAAATTTACAGTTACTTCATTATTTTTGTTATTTCTTACCATAGGGTCGATGCCACTGCTAGTTGACTGTAATTCATGGAGGGTATTGATCAGCCAAGTAGTCATATACTTCGGTGCTGGTCCGGAAATCGATTTTATATAGACTTTCAATATCTAAAGTAGAAAATTGTGTTGAAAACTAAGGAGTATCTTTCTCATGCAAAGCTCTGTCCTTAGATGATTTTGCTTTCTATTTAGACCCCTTTGATAGTTTGTTCTCCATCAGCCTTCGTACACCTTTTGATTTCTGGATTTCGAATATTTTGATTTTCACTAATGAGACATAGGTTGTCGAAATTGTTATATGCAGAAATTAAATTTATAGTTACTTCGATATTTTTGTTATTTCTTACCACTGGGTCGATGCCACTGCTGGTGGACTATTAGTCCCCGAGGGTATTCACCAGTCCAGTAGTCCAATCCCGGAAACCGAGTTTACGTAAAACCGATTTTATGTAAACTTTCAATATCTTAATTTGAAAATTTTGTTCAAAACTAAGGAGTATCTCCATCATGCAAAGCTCTCTCCTTTGCTGATTTTCGGCTTTCTATTTAGACCCCTTTGATAATTTGTTCTCCATCAGGCTTTGTATACCTTTCGATTTCTGGATTTCCAATATTTTAATTTTATCTGCACTGATGTGACATAAGTTATCGAAATGGCCATATACAAGAAGTAAATTTACAGTTACTTCGGTGTTTTTGTTATTTTTCACCACTTTTTGATGCCACTGCTGGTGGACTGTTAGTCCCCGAGGGTATTCACCAGCTTTCCCTTCCGGAGCACCTGATGTCACTCCCGGTTTTTATGGGAATCCACACTATGAGTGCCTTAGTTTTTAATGTCGTCTTTTTATTTCAGTGCTTGTAGCTGTCTCACGTCTTTGTTTTGTCTTTGGTTTTCTCTGTTGCCGTTTTTGACATGTCTTTGGATTTCGATTTTTGTAGTCTTCGCTTCCCTTGTTCCTTCGGTATTCTACTGCCGTTGTCTCAGTAGTCCAGTACTTCTGTGCTGGTCCGGAAACCGATTTTATGTAAACTTTCAATATATTAATTAGAAAATTTTGTTTAAAACTAAGGAATACATGTATCTCCCTCTTGCAAAGCTCTGTCCTTAGCTCATTTGGCTTTTTATTTATACCCCTTTGATAATTTGTTTCTATCAGTCTTTCAATTACTGGATTTCCAATATTTAATTTTGTTTTAATTGATGAGACATAACTTGTCGAAATTGCTATATACAGAAAATAAATTTACAGTGACTTCGGTATTTATATTCTTTCTTACCATTGATCGATGCCACTGAGCCCTAAGCGTGTTCATCAGCCTAGTAGTCCAAAACTTCGTTGCTGGCCCGGAAACTGATTTTATGTTAACTTTCAATATCTAAATTAGAAAATTTTGTCTAAAACTAAGAAGTATCTGCATCATGCAAAGCTCTGTCCTTAGCTTGACCACCCTTTCTTCAGAAAAATGCTCATTCCAGTTCCATCCGATCAAAGCCAGATTGGCAAGCGATGGGTTACTTTGCAGAAAACATATTTTTATCATCAACCCCTGACATTTTTTGCGAAAATTGAAGAATACTGGAATGTTATGATCTACAGATTATCTACAAAATGTTTAAGGTGAGAGGTACGCAAATAAGCTCCTCTATCGGTGAACGTTATACGTTTGCTTTAGAGTGAAAGTAAAATAACGTGAATTCTCAGTTTAGATTATCGTTGTTTCAAAGTGTGTCCTACAATTTTTCTGAAAAACTGATATTATGTTGCTAAAGAAATTTCTGTTTTATTGATATAATTTTTTTATATGGCCACCGAGTTCGTTTTCGTGGTATAGATCTCTGAATAGTTGTTCATCTTTCAAATCAAGCATAAAATCATAACTTTATGGACGACGTCGCTATTTGACGGCGAGTTTTATCGAAAAAAATCCAAATTTGGTGTACGTATATTCTATCTTCAACTATTCATATTTGCGAAATGAACTCGGTGACCCTATACAAAATTTACACCATTAAAACGGGAATTTCATTGTTTAAAACATTTCATTTTTGCAGAAAAATTGTAGGATACATTTTCACAAACACGAATTTAAAGATGATTATTGTAATGTTTTTTCTGTACGTTTTACATAGATTCTATATGAATACAACATACCTGGTTTATTTTTCAATCGGTAATATTTCAAACATTAAAACATATACACATACACAAATATACTCTGATACCAGTATAAAAATTGTTGTATATAGGAAAAATGAAAGGATATGGAGTGAATGTACATGTGACAAAAACGCATACGATACATAGAAAACTCCAGTTTATCAAGGACAGGGCTTTTATTCCTGTCTTCCTGTATGTACATTTATGTTTGTATTTGTTTGTATACATGTACCCTTTTCATGTTTGTGTATGTGATTGTGAATGCTTATGTGTATGTATATGTTTCCATATGTGTTCATGATTTTTTATGAAGTGTGGAAATGATCTGGAACTTTTTCGATTTTTTACACTACTACATGTTCAAGGCCAACCTATTATACAAATTGTTATTAATACTTATTTATCTCTTCATTCATTTTCTGTTATACTAACACATTTATATATTGCTTGTTACTGTTTAATTTTGACATGTTTGTATATTGTACCTTGTCATTTTTAAGGAGAGGGCTTATATAGGCAATTCCTGCTGCCCAATCCTATTTAGATTGATTTATAAATAAAATATTGTTTAAATTAAAAAACATTAAACATTAAAACAGCTAAAACTGAATTTATTTCACTTTGGAATTCAGCTTCATTTGATCCACTTGCATGGAAAATTTCATCAAAATCCGTAAACAATGCTATTAACGTACCTAAAACCTTAATGTGGAGTGATAAAATAATAAAGCAATAATAAAATAATAATAAAACAATAAGACAAAGATGGAACTCCGAAATAACAGTAAAGGCAAAAACTAAAAGATAGTACACTTGAGAAAAATTGAAAAGGATAGCTGATTTGTAATGGCAGAGACATATAATTAAAGAGATTGGCAACTCTACTATCACCCCATATTAATCACAACAAACATGGTACGGCCACATCAGAACTTTTTAAACTACTTTTAATTTACTCGACATATTTCTAAACCGAACATAGAATTGTTTTTCTTAATTATTTTATAGTATAGTTTAGAAAATTTGATTTAAAAATATTCATTAACAAAAAAGATATTGGCAAATAAAGTGGAGACTTCGTGTGGAAATCTGACAAAGAACATTGTTGTGTGGCTTTTTTACTTTTGAAACTCCTCTTTTATTTCCGTGATTACAACTTCCTAGTTATAAAAATTGGAAAGTAATTTACTTTTTTGGTGGAGTTTAGATAGATTTATTATGATATTTTCATATATTATCGAGATATCTGTGATTTGTATCGAAGTCTCGATGGCGGCACGATTTCACGAGAATTCGTCATGTTGCCAATCTTTTTAACTATATGTCTCTGGTAATGGCAATAACATTTTTTTCTTTCCTGGTATATTTTGAATATTTGTAGATACAATGTATATAAGCTAATTAGTAAGCTATGTATAAAGGCATTGTTCCTAAATACGTTACGATGCGATTTTATGAAAAGTAATGTCAAGTAGTGTCTGCTGCTTTTTTTTAACTATTTTTACAGAATATTTTACCCGTATAAGGGAGTTTACTAATGGACAATTGTTAAGCGTATACATAAGCTTCACAAAAAAGCTTCTCTGACATTTAAGATAATTGCTTTCCAACAGCAGTGTATTTCTGATTGAGCATGTGATGATACTACTCTCAAATAGATGACATTTTAAAAAAAATGTTTCAGAAAACGGTATTTTATAAATGGTCAAATGAAGGATCAAGTTTCATGGGAAATGGCCATACCTCACACCTCAACTGATTCCAGGCAATTCAAGATAAAAATAATTGTAAGGGATTACAGCGACAACAGATATAATCAGTTTAGTGAAGTTAATGCTAATACATGTACTTCTTTGGGTTCTTTTCGTATTCTTCTTTTTTCGGAATATTTGTTACCAACACCTTAAAAACAGAAAATGTTGTGCTGACCTGCGGTCTTTTTAGGATCCATCGAGATACATCTTGTTGTGGAGAAGTCATTCTCCCCAATACAAAACACACACACACACACACACACACACAAAAGAAAAAAAAACCAAAACAACAAACAAACAAACAAAACAAAACAAAACAAGCAGCAAAACAAACAAACAAACAAAACAAAACAAGCAGCAAAACAAACAAACAAACAAACAAACAAAACAAAACAAGCAGCAAAACAAAGAGGGTAAATAAAATTTCGATACCGTGCAGTAATGATCAGGTAGTGGGACATTTTTCATAAAGAAACTTTCACCTTTCTCCATCTTGAAATGAATGTACATGTGTCAAGTAAGCAATGACATTATATTATTGGAATACCCAAGGGCGTCAATCGTAGATTTGACGGTCAAAATGCAGTTTACAGGCGACACCCTCGGGTATTCAAATAGTGTACCGTTATTGCGATTTTAATACAATTAAACGATTTCATGTTCTATTTTTGTCTTAGATATTTGTATCCATATTAGGAACCAGACTTAACAGGGAGCCTGTGTAGATGGTAGAAACGCCTATTAGAATGCAAAATAATCATTTTCTTCTGTCCTCTTGAAGACTGCCGCAAAATAAACGTGCGATTTTTGTAGATTTACTTTAAACGTCGGTCAAATTAGTCCTAAGATAGTGAGAGACCTTTGACCTAATGCTTGCATTAGCAAAACAAGGAAAGTGAATTCTTAATTAGATTGGTAAGACAGAGCAGCGTTGCAATACAGAGATATATTTTAGGAATGATGTTTTTATATTCTCATACGACTTTTTTGACATCTGAAGACTTTACCCGAATCCTTATTTCATAATAATACTCTTTTTTTTTGTTTAAACGGTATTTGCGAAGTTTTTTTCATTCAATGTTTTGCAAATTAATGATAATTACATTAAAACTTTACCAGGTGGTATTTAAAAGCTCTGTTACATAAACAACTGGGTGTACTCTACGCCTCTAGTTAATGTATATTCTTGTGATATTTCTATGAAGCCACATTTAGAATGTTAAGAATTATTTTTTCCCTATTTGGTGCTTGTTCTTCAGTCACGTTGACACTCAACAAAAACCATGATTGATACAAGAAAAATTTAAGTTAGAAAGTTATGATGACATGATTAAAGTGTCACGGAACTCGTCCATATGTTCAATGCAAAATATGACAGTAACAGGTTTTCAGCATCTCGCATTTGATTGATAAAACTGTTAACTGCCTTGCGAGACATGTTTAAAAAAAATTCTGCTTCATACTGGCAGGACTCGGAGATTGTCGTATCTACTGATGCAATATATCAATATTTCCACAGGTAACACAATTGTATCTTGAAGCTAAGTGCGATTTTGACTTTTTTGTTTTCTGTGTTGTAGCCCAGATTAGATATGAAGATATTATCGGATTTGATAGCCCTCCAAATAAAATTGAGAAAGAACCCACTGAAAGAACATTGTTTTACATACAAGCAACACAAAACGAAAATATATTGGAGAAGAAATATTTAAATATATCAGGAAAAGCAGATGACATAACACATCTCTGTTCGTGTTTGAAAGAAAGAACAGATAGAGGTTTGTGTACTAGGGATCTATACATTTGAATACTTAAGAAAAAGCACTGAGTGAAGAGTAAATTGTCCCACACAAGTGCAGACTGCCCTTGTAATAGTGCACCGGGTAAGCCAGGGGTCATAGACATTATAAAACTTACATAAACGATGAAAGGTTATGGAGTAAATGCACATGACACAAAGTCTCTACAAAGTCATTCTAAAACCAAGCAATACAACAACGATCTTCATCTGTAAGTCGGCATATGACCTTCAATAATGAACTATGTTCATACGTCATAGTGAGTTCAAGACGGCTCTAGCACTGGTATAAGCGGAATTAATTACTTAATGTCGAGCGATGCTTAATCCATATTCTTCGATTCCATGGATGCAGGATCGTCAACAAACATAAATTTCACTGGGAAAGTGTTCGTACAACCGCTGTCATCCTTTGCACAAAAAGACTTACAGAAGACATTATAATTTAATTTATCCTTAGACAAAGGAACGAGTGAAAAAAAATTTAACCAACACAAATGGAGAAATCGCTTGTTGTAATGCACCAGGTAAGCATGGGGTCATGTACATTAAACAATGAAGGGATATGGTGTAAATGCACATGAGACAAAGTCCATACAAACACATTGTAAAACCAGAGAATAAAACGTTTTTATTGTTCCTTTATTTTTAAGTCATCATGAGGCCTTTAATAATAATCCTTGCTAATACCCAATAGTAAGTTCAAGACGGCCATTATCAATGGTTTGAGTGGAAATCATTGATAAATATCAAGCGATGCTAAAAGCTTGTTCTGTTTTTTGCATGGATGCAAGGTCGTCAGCAAACATTGAATTCAATGGCAAACTGTTCTAACAGCCACTCTCATCCTTTGCACGACAAAAAAACTTAGTTGCAAAAACAATGAAACAAAGGCAGTAGAATACCGAGGGAACAAAGCACATGAAATCAAAGTCCAGAGACAAGGCAAAATCAAGAACACCAGAAGACGGAAGACCAAAGACACCACATGTCCACAAAACACACGAATACTACATATACAACTCAATAAACTTAAGCACTAACAGTGCGATTTCTAAAAAAAAAAAAAAAAAAAAAAAAAAAAAAAACAGAGTGACATCAGGTGCTTCGGAAGGGTAAGCATGTCCTGCTCTGTATGCAGATATGAAGGGACATGAAGTAAATGCACCATGAGACAAAGTCTACAAATACATGATGAAACCAAGCAAAACAACGCTTTTATTGTTGGTCTTCATCTTTAGGTCAGTATACAATCTTCAATAATGATATTAGCTCATACCTCATAGTAAGTTCAAGACGACCCCTAGCATCGGTTTGAGCGGAATATATTGCTAAATGTGGAGCAATGCTAAATCTATGTTTCTGGTTAACCATTGATGCTGGATAGTCAACAGTCATTATAAATGTTTCCTGTTATCCTTTTTTATTTCCTATAAAAATAACTGGCAAAGCGTTTTTTGCTACTACTGTCACCTTTGCACGACAAAAAAACTAACAGAAGACAATTACAACATATTAACAACCACAAGGCACTCATCAAGTCAATTGTAAAGAAATGGCCGAATTAGACAGTGAAGCATGGAAATACAAACAGCTGTAACATTTGGTACCTTAAAAATTAAAATGACACAACATTAAAAATATAATAGTGTATCCATATGACAACTTTTATGAAGAACAAATACACTATAAATGTAATACATTAATGGTTTTAATTAACAGTAAATAAACAAGCCAATTTCCTATTTGTTGGGTTTTGATTAGTTTGCACTAACCTTTGTGTATTAAATCAGCATGTACACATAAATAAAAATAATTTCATGTATCAAAATATATAGTTCCACATTCTAAGTCATGTTATGTAGATCATGTTGTTAATTCTGAATCAACATTTCCAATATTTGTCAGAAGCGATAAAAAGGATCTCAAGTTTCACGGAAATAATAAGCAATGAAATTTGATAGAAACCATAACTCCTTTATCTACATGTACATGTATGGTGTTTAATTGAAGTTCAGCACAATAAAGCATAAGTTGTTTTACTAAATATATATCCACATGTAATAAAAGAAATCCCTGAAAAAAACGGAAATCCCATTGGCTAATGCTCTTCCTCATTGTAATAAAATTCTTGTGTTTTTAATTGTTGTTGGACAAGCTTCGGGTTATGGCATTGTTTACATATCGACTAACAAATATGCAGCCATGGAATTCTGCACATTTTTCTTGGCAATTCTCTGAAATAGTGGCAAAAGATTTGTAGACATTGGATATACAAATGTAAATAAGAATGTGGTAAATATATTTGTCGACCCTTCGATGCTCCATACACTTGTTAATATTACCTATTTGTTAAATATAATAGACAATTGCTCCTCGGTATGGTAGAACATCTATAATACATGCAAATTCTCAGAAATTATAGCCGATCATTATAGAAATTATAAATAGTGTGAAAAAGACCAGTACAAAAAATAGTAATGGTGTATTATATGATAACCCGCCACATTTCATAAAATTTGGGCAAAACTCAAATACCCTGTACACCTCTGAACCCAAAGTCGAACTTGTCCTGAGTTTTGTGGTACGGAACTTACGTACCAAGTTTTAAAGCAGTATGCTATTTCGTTCAAAATTTTTAATAAAATTTGGGGACGTATAGACGGACAGGCGAACACATGACCGACAGTATCACATAATACCTTGCCACTACGTTTGGTAGAGTTTAAAAGATATTACCTCGTTGGAAATATTTTATAATTTTGAGAGAAAAGATAACTATTCTTTTTACCGCCAAAATGGCTGAAAATTTTTTGTATGCCATGTGAGTCTGCATCTTGGGTAATAATCATTTGTATATACATTCCAGTAGATATTTTAACATTGATGCTCTCCTTAATAAATCATTGACTACTATTATATTAATAATTTTATACCTTTATATATCCTTTCGTGTCCTTTTTTAGATGAGGGTCATAACAAAATTACAGGAGACGCCGAAATCCAAAAGGAAAAACGACAAAGTACTAGTAGGTGCAAAGACAATGTAAAAATTGTCAACTGCAATGGTCCTGACTTGGTACCGGCATTTCAAAAAGACTATATTTCGAAGTCACTGTGAATTTAAATTCTGCATATGCGCATTTCGACAACTTATGTCTTTTCAGCGCAGAATGGAGGGTTAAACCGGTTTAATTGCGCGTCAACCCCCCCCCCCCCGNCAACTGCTTTTGAAGGTAGAAGGCAGTAAAAAGAAATGTCCACCCCTGTATTAAGTAAAATGAATCTTGAATCACAGTTGGACCGAAACTTCAAATTTCAACCAATTTCATAATGCGTGAACTCATTTTTTATTTCCTCATGTTGACATGTCTTCCAATAAATTATATGTTCCAAAACCTTACCTTAGTAATGCTGCTATTGTTTTGCAATACAAAAGCAAAGTTATCTTTTCAGTTCTGATCGTGTGGTCGGGAGAAAAATTGTACATCGATTAAGATGAAGATATATACATTTTAAAGAATTTGCTTAACATATTGCTACCACTTATCATATTTAACAGTTGAAGGCAGGCCAAAGTCGGTCGTAGTGTTTTTGAATCCAATTGGAGGCTCAGCAAATTCACTTTACCTTTACAAAAACAAGATAGAACCCATCTTCAGTATAGCTGGAATCAAAAGTGAAGTTGTAAGTGAGTAAGCTGTTAAAGGTGAAAATTGTTTCTGATGTTCATTTAACCACGTGTTAAGATTTACAATAAACTCTTAGTTCATTCGCCATTTAATCCACCACTTTCCCCCTCCAGGTCTGTTTTGACTTGACCCCTTTTCTTTTACCCTCCAAAGATAGCTGTCTTGATGATGTTATCTTTTATAATACATATGTGTAAACCAAAGAGACATCTTGTACTATATGAAGTAAATGTAGAGTATATGGTGTTTTATCAGTATGTGACATATCCAATGCCATCTTGTCTGTCTTAATGACGTTATATAAAAGTTCCTAATGGCATTGCAAAGGGTCATCTTTTTGTTTACCTTTTTCAGGTCAAAATATGTACAAATTTTATGTAGTCACTTTATGTAGAAGATTTCTGTCAATTCACATTTGTCTTTCTCCAGTAAAACCATACAAGAGAGTTGGCAATACATATCTGTTGAAAATTCAATTTTTGTTGTGTTAATTGAACGGCAACCTGGTTTCAAGGTATATATATATAAAAAAAAGAAAACTCTAGCTTTGTACGAAAAATACAACAACAACAAAAAGAAAAGGAAAGTGTTGTACATTTCAGAGTAGTGTAGTAGTGAAATAAATGAGAACCGACCTGCAGACATTTTAGATCTATAGATGGTGATTTCGACATGTTATGTCTCTTTAGTACAGATGAAAACAAAATTTTCGGAAGACCTAAATTCAAGAACCCATGGGTCTTCATAATGCTGTCTAGGTATTTAAAAGTGTTGATTAAAGGAAGAGGGTTCATGGAAGATTTCTGTAATTCTCCAGAAGACCATACGAGATTATTGTTGATAATATAGTTTGCTTTTTTCGTGTGTTAATCTTGGAAGCTTATTGTTCTGAGAAAAATTTTCACGTCAGACAAGTGTGACTATTGGGCTTGTGAATACCCTCGGGGACCTCTGGTCCACCAGCAGTGGTATCGGTCCAATGGTTCAAAAATACAATAATTCCAAAGTTGCATAAAACAGTAAATTTCGTTATGGTTTACACTTGTATCAAGGAGCAACCGCCCATCAGCAACATTCAAATCAAATAATATGGAAAGCCATCGGCCCAAAGGTTCAAAAATACAAAAAATACCAAAATTGCATTAAAATAGTAAATTTCGTAATGCTGTACACGTGTTTCAAGCAGTAACCTCTCATCAGCAGCATTAAAATCAAATAATATGGAAAGCCATAATCCAAAAGTAGTCAAAAAGAAGTGCTCATTTCCAAAAATATCGAAATAGGAAGCAAAATCCAGTACCAAGGACATTAAGGTTATTTAGCAAAAGATCGACATCCATTTCTAACCTTGCGGGTAAGACTTTGCAGATGATCTGGGCTTGCTATTTCATACAAATAATTATATCCAAAACAAAACTTCAAGACTACAGATATACCTTGCGTTTAAGAAATTTACAATTTTTATTAAAATTCTAACCCCGCTATAAATACTGAGGCTTCATTCCGTATATGACACTCAGTAGATGTCCTTGGTACTGGTTTAGCTTACTATTTCGATATTTTTGGAAATGAGTACTTCTTTTTTGACTACTTTTGGATTATGGCTTTCCATATTATTTGATTTGAATGCTGCTGATGAGAGGTTACTCCTTGAAACACGTGTACAGCATAACGAAATTTACTGTTTTTATGCAACTTTGGTATTTTTTGTATATTTATAAGGTTCTATGTTAATAATAGCTTGAAAGATTTTTAGAAAACTTGCAGCTAAAACAAGTAATGCGAAAAAAAAATACAAAATGTGAAGTTTCGTCCTAAGTTTAAGCACAAATTTCATAAGATTTACCAAAAGGGTGATTTATTTATCCTCACATTCATACCTTTGGGACGAAAAAATTCTGTGTGAGACACCAGTTGGAGATACATCAATCTCACATCGCATGGCTTTCCTGGACATAACAATGCAAATAACGGCGTGTTACAATGCTAAACGTCAGAAAACTACACAACTTCGCACAAATCACATGATAATTTTGAATTTCATATTGCTCTATTTTGAAAATCCCATGGCACAACCTAAAAAATTATGTTTAAAAGTATTGTACCTTTGGTTCAAAATCAACACGCGCTATTTTGTTGTAGGTGGCCTTGTTTGAGAGCGCACATTTTTGTTAATGACATCCATGTTTTTACGCTCAATAATCGGCCGAGAATGTGAGAAAAATAATCAGCCATGGCCAACAATGAAAAACAAGACAAGTCCATCCTCGGGTTGACATTTCCTATCATCATACAAACTCGACAAGCCTCATTTCTGACTTGAAAAAGTGAATCTTCGGGTCAAATTATATCACATTATAGAACATAAAACAACGGCAGTAGAATACCGAAGTAACAAAGGAGTGATAACCATAAAAAACAAAGTCCAACGCGAAAACAGAAAACAATGAAGCCGGACAGCCAAAAAACGTAGAAATTAAAACATAACATAACATAACAGTGTAAACTAATATGAAACCGAGAGTGACATCAGGTGCTCCCGAAGGGTAAGCATGTCTTGCTCTGTTAACACCACCCATCACTGATGACTAATTATTATAATCTCATATACCTTGGATCAACACTCTTGGCTCTCAATCTACAAACCTTTCGAGGACTTGTCATCTGATCGATAAACACAATAAGCAATGAATGCATATAGAGTAAATGCACATGAGACAAAGACTCTGCAAATAAATGGTAACACCAAACAATGGAACAACTCTTTTATGATCTTTTATTGTTGTTCTTCATCTTGAAGTCACCATGCTTTAACGACGAACTGTGCTTATACCTCACTGTAAGTTTAAGACGGCCTCTGGCATCGCTTTGAGTGGAATTCATTGATAGATGTCGGGCAACGCCACATCCATGTTCCTTTACCAACGAATGCTGGGTCGTCAACAAACAAAAATAACCTGGCAAAGGGTTCTTACAATGGCCGTTATCCGTTGCCCGACAAAAACACTAATAGAAGAAATCACAAAATATAAACAACCACAGGCCCCCCATTGAGTCTATATTAAGAAAACGTGGCATTATAAAATCATGAGATGTGGGTACAGTAAACAGGTGTTCAGAATAACAATTTGAAATTACAAAAATAAAATGCCAAGATTTTGAAATAATGATAGTGCATCCATTATGAGAAATTCTCTCATGAACACAGAAGGCAACATCGATTATTACAAAAAATAACTTCGAATTAAAGTTGTCCATAATTAAATATTGGAAATATTATTCAATTGAATATTTGAATGAAATCAAAAAAAAACTTAAAATTTGGTAAAATATTGAACACGTTTATCAGGTGTGTTATTTAAATTTATTTCAAAGAGTGCAACTTTATATATATCAGGGTTCTTAATTTAATGTTTTAGTGTCAGAAAAAGCAGGTCATTTCAAGGAACTAGGAATGTCATTTGACTTCAGCCCATATGATGCGTAAGTGATGCCAAGATAAGCTTATGTTAACAGTATCTAAGAGGTATATGCAGTAATTTCCACCAAAGCATAACACTTAGTATATGTTAAGGTAGATAGACACTGTTGTGCTACGAGATTTAATCGCGCATTAGAAAATTAAAGAATAGGATACGGGGTAGGTTTGATTTTGGACGGGAACGGTAAGTTGGAAGCTTGTCCCTTGTGATGTCATAATTATACTGACATATTTGAAATGTCATATTTGTCCCGTGTGCAGCGAATTGGCTTGCCTTTTTCGTAAACTTTGTAAAAAATCTCCGTTAAAAACAGGGTGATATATATATTTCCATGGTAAAAAATGGATCATATATCAAAATCTATCTAGATGAAAGTTATATGAAATTCTAAAGGACAAAAGGTCCATTTCTATTAAGGTAAAATTGCCCATACATTCTATTTAATTTAAGTGAACAATAGCTAAAAGGTAAGACACTTTGAGGTCAATTCTAGAAAAGAAACAAGCATGGTTACCCATACTTTTTATTACAGATTTCAGGTTAGTAGGTTGTACCGACTTTCAGCAAATCTACCTTACAAGTAATAGGTGATTACTGGTGTGAACTATATAAAAATGGTATGGTAGGCCAACATTTAAAAAGTTAAATAGCACCAAATATACAAATTCAAAATCAGCTAAAAATATCGAAAAGGACTGGAAAGAAGAATACCCAACGTATCGGCCAGAACGGATTTACTATCTGCGAACAATTGTGTACAAAGTTTGTTAGTTCATCGACTGTTGTATTTTAGTTTATATATGTTATGCATGTTTCTGTTTGTTTTAGGATAGCACGTTATGCAATATGTTTTTGGCAATTTTGGTTATATATGCAAGTCCTATTTTTCTATTTTGTTGTATTTTTAAAAAAAAATTCTGTCGTATTTTTTATTATGCTTAACACGTAGATTTTTTTTTTATCTTCAAAACCCTTTCATACGCCTTTAAAGCAGAGAAGTGAGGTGCTCCCTGTTTTCAAACTTAACAATATACAAAACAACTGCAGTTGAATACCGAAGTAATAAAGGATGCGCTAATAACACAATTTAAAGT
>MJUU01059244.1:153251-178364 GCA_002080025.1 Modiolus philippinarum | reverse complement strand
GGGCCAAAATTGCAATTTTTAGAAATATGAGAAATCCTTATTATTCATCACATTTCGATCGGATTTTTTCTTTGGATTCCCCTTGATACATGTATAAGTTTTCTGTAGTACGCCAACGGATTTGGTGTAGTTTTTACTGTTGTGAAATCTTTATTTTTCATCAGATTTCGAAGGGATTTTTTTCTTTGGATTCCTCTTGATGTAAGCTTTCAGAATTATGTCAACGGATTTGGCGAAGCTCCGACCGTTTTCGATCTACATGGGGTCAAAGGGGCCAAAATTGCAATTTTCGAAATATGTGAAATATTTTTTATTCATCACATTTCGATTGGATTCCTCTTGATATAAGCTTTCAGATGTATGTCAACAGATTTGGCGTATTACCTACTGTGAGGTAAAAGGGGCCAAAATTGCAATTTTTCGAAATATGTGAAATCTTTTTTTTTCACCGGATTTTGATGGGATTCCTCTTAATATAAGCTTTTGGTAACATGTCAACGGACTTTGCGCAGCTCTTACCGTTATAAGGGGTCAAAGGGGCTGAAATTCCAATTTTCAAAATATGTAAAATCTTTAATTTTTTTTGCTTGATTTTAATGGGTTCGTTTCTTCGGATTCCTGTTATCGTATAGTTAAAGTAGTATGTTGACCGTTGACCAATTTGACATACCTCTTACCTATCTATATAAGGAATCATAAGCGCTAATTTTTATTTTCCTTAGTTTGTTTACAGCTAATTACTGTGTCAAGCTCTTATTGCGTCCATTTAATTATTGTATAAGTTCTTTACTGTGTCCTCATTAATTTGAATTACACTTGTTCAAATTTTATTGTTCGATATTCTGCGGTCGTATCATGCTGCGCTCGGTGTAGCCCTTTATTTAGAGGTGTCAGTGGTCGAGTGGATATGTTGACAGACTGGAGACTAATAGACAGATGGTGCCGTTAAAGGTATGGGTTCATATCCAGCCCACCACCTGCTGGATTTTCCGATGTCAATAGCTTTAAAAAGATGTTATTCATCACTGATGGTATTCGGAAATATACATTTCTACCTTTGCATCTCAGATTACTATTATTTTCATATATTCAATAACCTTTAGTGAGCAATATATCAGCTTTATCAGGATGAGAACATGTTACATCAAGATGAAGACAGGAATAAAAGCCCTGTCCTTGATAAACTGGAGTTTTCTATGTATCGTGTGCGTTTTTGTCACATGTACATTCACTCCATATCCTTTCATTTTTCCTATTATTAAATAAAAAAGTTATAACTATCACAGTATACATAGCTGTGCGCCAGAAAATCCTTGTTTACGAGTTTTCTGTGGGCTTTATGCGGATATACAGAAAAAGTCCACAACGTGCTTTCAAAGCGGCATATTTTATGGCGTAATTAGTTGTTCATAGATTACCAAAACATTTTTGCAAACACGTTCGCAAATGATTACTTTGAACATCCTAAAAGTTTTGATGAAACCTGTCACTCGAAACCGTGTATTTTTCTAACTTTAGGTAATTTACTTGTGTAACAAAGAAAAACAACTCGCGAATACGTCCCAATTTCTGAATGAAAACGATAAATTTTGTCACTGATTCTTTGTCGCATATTTCTACGTCACTTAGTAAATTTTCGTCTTTTAATTCACAATGTTTTCGCAAATATATCGAGTCATTCGGAGTAGACAAGTTGACTCTGTGGGTTTTCCTGCCGATGGACTGTGAGAATTATTTACGAGTGTTTCGATATTTCCATGGCAATTAAATTGCTATATCGACCATTTCTTAAATGAATGTAATATCAAATTACTGTTTGAGTGCCATTTTTATTGGCCTTATTATGACGTAACCGTTGCAGTGGTTAAGACGATTATCATTTTTATGATTAAGGGTGAAAATAAAAAAAGTACCAATGTTACAGTTCATTTAGATGACCTTTTCAAAACCGATGTTCATTTTGGCGTTTTTAATACAAAAATACCGAAGTTGCATAATTTTTTATGCTGTACAGGTGTTTCAAGGAGTATCCTCTCATTAGCAGCATTGAAATCAAATAATATGGAAAGCCAGAGTCCAAAATTAGTCCCAAAAGAAGTACTTATTTCCAAAAATATCGAAATAGGAACCCAAATCCAGTACAAAGGACATCTACCCAGTGCCATACACGGAATGAAGCCTCATTAATTTTGAGTGGTTAGAATTTTGATAAAAAACAGTAAATTTCTATAAAACGCAAAGGTAAAATTTTCATGTCAGACAAGTCTGACTATTGGTCTGGTGAATACCATCGAGGACCTCTGGTCCACCAGCAGTGGCATCGGCCCAATAATTCGAAATACATAAAATATACATTTAAATGATCCAATGTATAATTGGCGTTTTAAAATAGACATTTAAATGATCCAATGTTTTAGGGTGTCATTTTGAGTTTATGGTCTCTCAAGCGTTTAGATTTTATCTGCACCGAAGAGACATAAGTTGTCAAAATGCGCATAAGCAGAAAGTAAATTCACAGTAACTTCGGTATTTAGTTTTTTTAATAGATATTGATGCTCGAAAGCTAAAGTAAGTCCCTTTCTGGTCGCTATTTTGGATGGGATGCAGACCTACTGTCAACTTTTTTGAAGATAACCATCTAAGGACCACTGTACCTAAGTTGGTTCGGTATTCGTTTGCAGATGTATTTGATTCCAAATGGCTTTGCAGCTTCAGAAATGTTTGAATAGGTTTTCCCATAGGGTTTAATGTAAAACAAAGTTCCTGCTTTCAGCCATCTTGGATGAGACGCTGACTTGCTGCCGGGCGCGTCCCAAGATTGTTTATAGGGAATGCCCTGTCTATGCGGGGTAGTCAGGTCACAATACGGTAAACCAGACCGCGAACCATTGTAGCCAAACTATATGGAGAAACGCCACGCTCCATGAAGAACACTACTTTTTTCTCTTAAGATAGCAGACTCATTTGCAGTCGCATATAAGGCTAAATTTCCTGCCCTACCCATTTCTCCTCTTTTCCAGTGGCAATCAAAACTCGTTGCCCAGTTGTCCATTCAACCTTTTTTTCTTTCTTTCTTCTTATTTGTTTTATTTGATTAACTTGTTCTCGTCCTGGTATAGCTGAAATGTTGCTCACTGGACGTTAAACTCTTACTAAGTAATCCATTAACCAAAGTGTTTCTGCGTCTACAGAAGAAAAGATTTTTGAATGCTTTCCCATTTGATCTGATGTTAATATAGGTTCGCCACTGGCAGCCGTCTTGGATGTGATGCGGACATGCCGCACATATTTTTCACAGGGACAAACTAAGGACCATTGTGACAAAGTATGGTTCAAATTTGCCTGGTAGTTTCAGAGGAGGAGATATTTGAATGTGTTTTTCCAAAGGGTACAACGTGAGGATAATATCACATGAACAAATAAAGGGATATGGAGTAAATGTACATGGGATAAAATCCCTATGAATACATGGAAAGATTCAGCAAATGGAACGACGCTTTCATTGTTGTTCTTCACCTTAAAGTACCATGAGACCTTCAACAAAGAGCAATCGCACCTACCTCATAGGAAGTTCAAGACGGCCCCTCGCACCTGTTTGAGCGGAATTCACTTGCTAAATGTTGAACAACACTACATCCATCAATCTTTTTGTAATAGATGCGGGGCCATCAACAGGCATAACAGTACCCTTACAAACAGTGTCATCCGATGAATGACAAGGGTACCAATAGACAATACACCATATAAACGATCACAGGGCACTCATCAAGTTGATTGTAAGAAAACTTGGCAAGTAAAATCGGGAGATGTGATCAAAATATATATACAGATGGCTAAAAATAATTTGATTTTTACAAAACAAGAAAGGCAAATGTTGAATTTTGATTGTGCATTCATATGAGAAATTATCACATGAACATGTATTGTAAACATGTTTTGCAATAGTAGTACATGTAACTGCTGTCTTTTTACATGGATAGAATATTTCACTGAAATGACGTTTTTGATGATGAAATTAAATTTTATAAAGAATTTACCAGTGTTTTTTTTTGTTATTTGTATAAAAAAATATCTCAATTTCTCGTAAAGAATTCCCACAGTGAACCTTTCAAACTCGTAAAGAAAGCCTACAATCCCACAGTCTAGTAAAATGCAAATCGCTATATATTAACGCAAACAATGTGAATTATGTTCTAATT
Source organism: Modiolus philippinarum (assembly GCA_002080025.1). Lineage (NCBI taxonomy): Eukaryota > Metazoa > Mollusca > Bivalvia > Mytilida > Modiolidae > Modiolus > Modiolus philippinarum. The sequence goes on along the minus strand of MJUU01059244.1, from coordinate 174,165 downwards.
CGCCAGGCTCTAGCGAACATAATTTATTTACTTAATAAAAAACAACACATGTTTTAGAAATGAGCTCTCATTGTGAGAAAGGCATACTTTATATATAATATATAATTAAATGAACATTTCACTTATCCACTTATATCAACAGTTCGTCAATATCTACAAAAAGCTGTCCTTATCTGCCCTTCCGGCACTAACATTTTTCCCTTCAGGCACCACATATATACACACGAAAAATCAACATTCTACAAAATAAAAATGTATATATAAATATGGGTAATCTATACTTGAACATTTTTTTGTAATTACTGTAAAATATATGAGGAAGGGTGGGGGTGGGGGGTACTGAAAGTATGCTCTCAAAGAAGGCAGAACTTCGAATGCCTTACTACTAAATATCTCACTATTTAAGAGAATGTATTGCACCTGAAAACGGGTCTACCCGTATTATTACGGGTAAGACTACTGCAGTGCGACATATATTGAACAATGAAATACAGGAATACATATATATAGAATATATATATATATATAAATACACAGGTATGTACCACGTGTTGATTGTAAACAACACCACGTGTCGGATGTAAGCAAAACATGTACCGTACTTCTATTAATAAATATATTTAAAAGACGAAAACGTACACAGTGGCGTAGAAATAAGCGATAAAGAATCAGTGACAAAATGTATCGTTTTTATTCAGAATTAAGTACGTATTCGCGAGTTATTTTTCTTTGTCCCACAAGTAAATTACTTTGCGTCAGAAAAATACTCCCGTTTTGAGTGACAGGTTTCATCAAAACAAAGCAATCATTTACAAAATTATAAATGTCTTGGTAGTCTATGAATAACTAATTACGCAACAGAACATGCTGTTTTGAAAGCACGTTGTGGAATTTTTCGGTAAATCCGCATAAAGTCCACAGAAAATTCGTAAACAAGGATTTTCTGGCGCACAGCTATGTATACTGTGAGTATTACAAGAAAGAAATGAAAGGTGGAAGGCGCAACGAGGGTAGGGACAGGAAATTAAGTACCGAAAGCTTTATCTGTTGAGAAATCATCCGGACTACACTTCCCTAATTGAAACGCTTTACACTGTTATTTGACATCGACTTAGCGGCTTAAGGATATGAAAGAGTATAAATCAATACCGAAACAGTTTAAATACGATTATTTTGGTCGTCTAAAGGTAAAGATATGGCGACTATTTTTTATTTTTAGTCGCCAATTAGTATTTTTTGTAGCCTAGGCGACCATTTCGGTCGACTAAATAGAGCCCTGGCAGACATATTTTGCTTTAAAATTTGTTGTTTTTTTTTAAGCAATAATATCTTAGTTGACAGAACAATGTATTTAAGCTAAATTTTATAAATTATGTGTTTTGTTCAATTTAGGTTTATTTACACTTAGTTAATTTCTACAGGTACTGGTAACAGTTTAACGAAAGTAGCCTATGGATGCACAGACGTTGTCACATCAACCCTGCATATTATAAAAGGTTTTTACTATTTCTATCCGAAAATATTTCTACTGATTATTGTTTTTTTTGTTTAAGATGGTATCCTTATATAGAAAATATAATGCATAGAGCTTTCCAATATATAACGAATTAATTTGTTAAAAATCTTGCGTAGAATGCCAGCAAATTGTTTTGATCTCACATAAAACAATTACATTTCACCTATCAGTATTTGTATTCAATTATGATGTTATTCATATTCATCCAGACAAATACTCAATACGGGACATCTGAGTCGTGTTCAGTCCGGAATAAATGTCCGACACTATACGAAAAAAATCAATACATCAATACATTAAGGGGGAATCACTAATGAATGAACACTGTTGAGCTAAGGGTGATTTTAATTATTATTCGATATGTAGGTTAATTGTTTTTCGTCAATCAAAATTTAGTTGAAGAATTGCCATATAGGAAAAAATATAAATTGATCTCATAAAATGTTTGTTTTTTATGAGGTATATATTTATTTCAGTAGGTTTAGAAATCCAGTATTCCTTCTTACTGGTATCTGAGGCGATCGTTTCCGCCTTCAATAACACAAGAGTTCCTATCTATTGAAATCCCGTTATATATAAATTGATCAGCCAATTCGTTTTAAATTTCTGCATTCCATACTTACAGCATTATCATGTTAAGCAAATATATGTAAACATTCATCAAACAGCAATCAAACTAATTAATACAACGCAGCATACGAAATATGCAAAAAGAAAACAAAAATACAGGCTTGCCAAAAAACAAAAATAATAATAATAATAAGTTGTTGAAAACCATGCCTGTATGTAAAAGTTATTAAATATATTTTTATCATTACTGATTTAACATTATTTGTCGAATTGAACATCTCCAGAACTACATTTATTGTATTTCATTATTTTATAATATTTACTGTATTTCAAACAAAAACAGGGCGACAAAAGCGCTTCCCGGTGTTTAGAAATTTCAGTAACAATCAATGTATTGCTTTTTCCGTGCTTTGCACTGGTTATGGACTTTTTGCTGACCTTATGGTTACCATTGATTCCCAAAGGTGGTTGAAAAAACTACGAACTATATGTAAGTAAAGGTAGAAGGTAAATACAATGTACTTTGTGGAGTAGACTTTTCAAATGGACTGTTATGTCTTTATGCTTTACTTTATCTCAATTAAACACAGGGCATTTCAAAAGTTGCACATGTCTGCAACAATCTCATATTTTTTTTTTTTATCATATTACACTTTAAAGTTTCATAACGGAAAGATAACTCGTAAATACAGCCATTACAAACCAAAAAAGTCGAAAAGCCACCTCCAACAATTGACAAAAGATTCTATAAGATTCTAAAAGATCCTTATGTCATTATTCAATAAACGATAATTACATTTCATGCATATTCATTAAAATCTCATCAATTTGACAGGTGAACATCGATAGCGTGGCAAATAAATCGAAGTGTTATTCTCGTGAAACACATTTGACCACATGATCATGTGGCGGATGAACATTTAAAAATACAATCCCAATGTACATGATGTACTTTCCCTTTCATAAATTTGTGTTTTATATTTTGGCTTTATTCATAAGGATTATAAAAGTGTTGACCGGGTCACCTTTTCAACGCACAACCACTCTTCATTTAAAATGTGTTTTGGTCAACATTTCCAAACGTTAAGATTTTATCTGCACTGAAAAGACATAGGTTGTCGAAATTCGCATATGCAGAAAATAAATACACAGTTACTTTGGTATTTAGTTATTTTATACTTCAATAAAACTTCAAAATAGTGCAATCAATTCTGAAATGAAAGGATATGGGTAAAATGCACATGAGACAAAGTATCTACAAATAATGGTCGAACCAAGCATTGAAACAAATTTTTAATTTTGTTTTTCATCTGAAAGTCGCCTTAAGGTCACAATGAGACCTTAAACAATTAGCTTTGCTTATACCTTATACCAAGTTCAAGACGGCACCGTTTTGAGTGGAATTCATCGGTAGATCCAAGTCTTTACGTAGTCCCTGGATGTAGGATCGTAAAACTGTGTTCTTACAATCGCCGTCATTCGTCGACTAATAAAACGACTGAAAGAAAGCAAATGTAGATTAATCTCAGTTTATTGATAAATGTTTTGTAATTCGCCGTATTATATAACACGCTCGCTCTGAATGTGCATATTTCATTATATGCATGAATTTATCAATTTATGGCAATTTTAAAGTGAACCGACCATAAAGAAAAACAGTCACTTACAATGAAAAGCAACAAAAATAACCGTTGTAATTAATTAGGCTCAAGTAGAATCTCCACCTCTTTTTGGCATAGAAATCTTATATTGAAATATAGATAAATTAATAATATCTTAATCTCCAACTTTTGTATTTGCAAGCACACAAGCATTTAAACATACTGCTCTTTCATCAGTATTTGGTTAGATTTTTCAAATGAAATGTATACATTCAAACGAAAAGATGAAATCATATCTAAAATCCCTAGTCGTGTTCCCCCTCCCCCTCTGGTTGTCCTTAAACATGCAGAACGATAAGAACTTGGGACAGCCGAACTTTGTACCGGCACTAGCAAAAGACAACTGAAGGGTTAAAAGAATGTTTTATGGGTAACCAGACATCCCCTTTCTCTGTCCTATGCCCATATAGTATAATAAGCATACAAATAAAATCAAATACAGGTAAACTCATGTAAACTTCTAACCCCATTACTGCAATCTTGGAAAGGCAAGGAAGTGACAAAACGTAATTTGGAAAAATGGGTCAAGAAGTGCTCGCCGCTAAACTACCGGTTAACTCAATGAGCCTTGTCTGTTGGTAAAACACTGTCGAACTACGGAAGTGAAATCAAACTCAAAACTTTCCGAAGGGTTTGTTAAAAAATCATAATGTATTTCAGTAGACATCGACAGTATCAATGAGAGGCAAGCATTCGTGTTAAACCCTTAGGGCACCTGATCCTTAAGCCAATTTAACGGATATATTCAGAATACCTTATCGATATCACTTATTTCGTAAAGAATGTAAGTTCTGTCCCAATTTTTTTTCTGGATTTTTTTTATCACTTTCTTCCTTTTTTTACAACATTTCTGTAAAAACAAGAATGAGATATGCCCTTGGGAATAAGCTGTTTGCGAGTGACACCATATTTTTATATCAAATGTTCATACATACACATGTACATGTATCTTCTAATGTGTTTAGCGATATATGAGATCTGTTACATTGTTGTAAAAGTTTGGATGAGAAAGTAAGGGTACGTTCGTTTATGTCGCCACGAGTAGAACAAATGCTTGCAAATCGTACCAGAATATATATAACACACCCGTAGGATGGAACTAGAGGAACTTTGTGGTAAAGAAAAGTGAAATTTGTAATACTGATGAAATAACAAAATATCGAAGTAACTGTAAATTTAGTTTCTGCATATGCGTATTTCGACAACTTATGTCTCTTCAGTGCAAAATCATTCCTTTTTTGCCTTAAATTTTTATTTTTATTTTACCACAACCGACGATGGTAGTTAGGTCCAGAAAAGGGCAGTATTTGGAATTATTGTTAGCTTTATTAAGTTTCAGTTGTTGTGGGAATGTAATGTCGACAAACTCTTAAACTGGGAATAAGTCGATAGTGAGGATATCGTCAATACACATGCTGTTATCTGGAAATTGAAATAAGTTAATTAATGTTTTGTACGGTTCCATTTGTAGTTTTTTTTTCATGAAGTCCCCTTCGTAACAAAACAGGAAAATATCTGCAATGAGAGGTGCACATTGTGTAAATAAGGGAATTTCAATGACCTGTTGATATACTATGTTGCCTAAACGAACAAAATTGTTGTCCAGCAAAAGGTTTAATGCAATCATATCATCAAATGTCCAGGAACAATGATAGTAATAAGTTATATAAAAGAAGGATCTCTGCTTTTTGTTACAACAAATGAACTGCAGACCATGAAATTGAAAAGCCCATTAAATAAGTTGTCCCCATTTGGATTTAATCAAATTATGTGAAAACGTGCTATAAAGTGTAGAACAATCTTATTGTCGATAGATGAAACTGTTCCTTTTCATTAGAATTTTTTTTTAGCTCCATTATAACCGAGTTTTGATATTTTTTTCAGTTTTTATACCCCCCCGCAAACGAAGTTTGGGGGTATATAGGAATCACCATGTCAGTCCGTCTGTCCGTCCGTCCCCTTTCGTGTCCGGAGCAGAACTTTTGTACCGTAGCACCTAGGACTATCAAACTTGGTGTGTGGATGCATCATGGGAAGACGATGTGTCGCGTACCAAATTTAGGTCACTGTCACCTTGACTTTGACCTTTATGATAGAAAAACCATATGCATTTTGTGTCCGGAGCAGATCTTTTGTACCGTAGCACCTAGGATTATAAAACTTAGTGTGTGGATGCATCATGGGAAGACGATGTGTCGCGTACCAAATTTAGGTCACTGTGACCTTGACATTGACATTTGACCTTTATGATAGTAAAACTATGTGCATTTCGTGTCCGGAGCAGAACTTTTGTACCGTAGCACTTGGATTATCAAACTTGGTGTGTGGATGCATAATGGGAAGACCATGTGTCGCGTACCAAATTAAGGTCACTGTGACCTTGACTTTGATTTTTGACCTTTATGATAGTAAAACCGTGTCCGGAGCAAAACTTTTGTACCTTAACACCTAGGATTATCAAATTTGGTGTGTCAATGCATCGTGGGAAGACGATGTGTCGCGTACCAAATTAATGTCACTGTGACGTTGACTTTGACCTTTATGATAGTAAAACCATGTCTGGAGCAGAACTTTTGTACTGTAGCACCTATGATTAACAGACTTGGTGTGTGGATGCATAATGGAAAGAAGATGTGCTGCGTACCAAATTTAGGTCACTGTGACCTTGTCTTTGACCTTTGACCTTTATGATAGTAAATCATGGGCATTTCGTGTCTGGAGCAGAACTTTTGTACCGTAGCACCTAGGATTATCAAACTTGGTGTGTGGATGCATCATGGGAAGACGATGTGTTGCGTATCAAATTTAGGTCACTGTGACCTTGACTTTGACCTTTATGATAGTAAAATCGTGTCCGGAGCAGACTTTTTGTACCGTAGCACCTAGGATTATCAAACCTGGTGTGTGCATGATTCATGGGAAGACGATGTGTCGCGTACCAAATTTAGGTCACTGTGACCTTGACTTTGACTTTTGACCTTTAATGATAGTAAATCCTTGCTCATTTTGTGCTGAAAGCTTTTTTAAATCAGCTTTGTATCCATCGAAATATATATTATTTAATGTATTACCCTTTAAATGAAGTACCAGATATGAACTGATTGGAATAAAACCTGTAATTTCAGTCCTGACAGGCTTTATTTCTGTTAGATTTACTTTCCAATTACCATGTGACTGAAGGGCAAATTTCAAAATGACATGCCTTGGTACTCAAATGCAGTTGCGGGGGGTATTAGTCTGGCTTTGCCGACAGCTCTAGTTTTTATAACTTACTCATTCACATGCACTGGTTAAATGGACTAATAAATTTAAAGTAGAACACTTGCTCGATGCCTAATCGTACGATGTTTGTGGGGATTTTTGTGAAGCTTAGGAACCCAATACAAAGTAGAAAAGGTAATATCTTTAGGTGGAACATTGACCATTTCTGTATCCCTATACTGTTGTTTGGTTAATTGATTGATAGATTATTTAAAGTTTAACGTCTTGTGAGCAATATTTTAGCTATATCAGAACGAAAACAAAACCAATTCAAAAAAGAAGAAAGAAATAAAGGTGGAAGGGACAATCGGGGAAACGAGTATTGATTGCCACTGGAAAATTGGAGAAAATGGTAGGGACAGAAAATTTAGCATTCTGCACGACCCGTAGTGAGTATTCTCTCCTAAACAATGGAGCATCGCATTTCTGTGCAAAGTTCGGCTACAATGGTTCGCTGTCATGCTTTCCGTTTTACGACCTGAATACCCCGCATAGTCAGCTCATTCCTCGGGACGCGCCAGACAGTTCTGTAGCTTGCCCGGAAAACCAATTCAGATGAAGAGAATGTTGTTTGATGAGTGTTTTTTCGTCATAATTTGTAGGTTTGAAAGTGCAACACTTTGCTAAATCGTTTTATTGGACGTCGATATAGTATTTCTTTCAAGTGATAGCAACGTTGTCGGTAGCTTTGTCAACAGGTACAAACACATATTTTTCCCAGATAGCTCAATTTTCACTTAAATCTTTTAACACAGAGCTTAAGGGTTGGTTCATCATAATAATCTTAATACAAATTATTCTGTTGGTGACCTAAGTAATAATTTTATCTTTTAACAAATTTATAACAATGTTTGTCTGCAATTTGTCGTTTGCACCATTTTATTAAAAAATATTGACTGCTTATTGATAATATCATAAAGCAAGTTTATTTTCGATGGGCGATATTTCTATTAACCCATAAATCTATTTATCTTTGTAATAAGTTGGACTTTTTTCTAGTCTGATTTTTACTGTGCTTTGAGTCTTTTTGTGTATTTAGTTTTTAGCCATTCACCACACATAGGGAAGGGTTTGGATCCAAGAAAACGAGTTACACCCCAACGCAATTTTTGCGCCTGTCCAAAGTCAGGAATATGTTGGTCATTGGCTTGTCCTTGTCTTCTTATGAAGTTTTAGTTTCTCGATATTCGGGTTATTGGATGTGGTTTGTTTCGAGTGATTTATTCACTTCTTTACCTTTTTGGGCCATTTAGGGCTTGTTATATGGTGTGAGGTTCCTCACTGTGTTGACGACCGTACGGTGACCCCTAGATGCTGTTTTTGGTCATTTGAAACTGGATTTGGGATGTTGTCTCCTTGACATTTACCACATTTCCTTTCTTTTTCATATTCAAACTTATTATGTAAATTGTTGATCAAACAACTCAGGCGAAGGTCGATTTTTCAGTTATTCAGGAGTCATAGACCTTGATTCACGGATTTTTAGTCTCATGCATTGTACCATTAATATTTTTCATCATCACTAAGGAAGTGCAAATTGGGAGATCTGAGAGTAATTATATTCAAAAACAGAATAATTTCGTTTCGACCCTGGCAATTCAGTGCGATAATTTTGTTATTACCCTCCATGATCTACAGAAAAGTAAAATGAAAGAAACTAGTATTCATCTTGATCTAACTTTCTTTTATTAAGAGTTTATCATTTTGTTTGTCTTGGAAAATGAATTTCGCTCAGATGGGTGCTAGGGCCGTCTTCAACTTACTATGAGGTATGAGAAAAGCTCAACGTAAAGGCCTCATGTTGACTTCAAGATGAAAAACAACAATGAAAAGGTTGTTCCATTGCTTGTTTCTGCCATGAATTTGTAGAAACTTTGTCTCATGTGTATTTACTCCATATCCTTTCATTGTTCATGTACATATTTTTTTAGTTGTACCAGCATGGTTCTTTCTTTGGAGGACAGTCCGAAGATTTACTGCGGACTTATCAATTGAATATCCGTAAGTTGGTTAACGTTTTAGCATTAAGTTTATGATTAAATGTGTACCAAACACCAAAAAGGCAAAATTTAAAATAAAAACCTTCCATCTTTTTGCTAAGTAAAAACAATACAACTTAGCAAGTAGATTCAGAACGACGAACAAAGCGTTGTTAAATTGCTTGGTTATTTCATGTGTTTGAAGAGACTTTGTCTCATGTGCATTTACACCATATCCTTTTATCATTTGTCAGAGTTTAATACTTTTCTGAAACGTACCCAATTTGACTAAAGTCTAAATAAGCATCTCATCGTTCAATGAAGATCTTATGGTGGCTTTGAGTTGTTATCACTCCCCTTTGGGTCGTTGTCTCTTTGACACATTCCTCGTTTCACTTCTTTTTTTCTATTTGTTAATACTGGTGCTGAGGGGTGTCTAAAGAGGTATGAGCAAAAACTATTACAAAAATCTTCATGGTAACTTCAAGATGAAGAACAACAAAAAGCGTTGTTTCTTTGCTTTGTTCTACCATGTATTTGTGGAGACTTTGTCTCATGTACATTTACTCCATGTTCTTTCATTGGATAACAGTTTTGTTATTGGCAGCATGACGGTTGCACGACTGGAGCAGGTTAAAATTACTCCTCTGGATAATAACCCGGGTTTTTTAAGGTGCTTTACTTGTATAGTGTTGGAGTTAAGTTCTGTTTCTTTGCATTTTGTTGTCTGTTATAGTTCCGCAATCTTGTTGCCTGTTAAATGTCATTCTTTTTTCTCCATTAGCGAGTTTTGGTTATCGTTTGCATATTTATTTATAAATCGCTATAAATGTTACAATCGAGATATAGCTTTATCAAATAAATCTTTTTGTTTACATTCTTAACAACACAAGCAAAATAACTGAAATATTTTGTAGAAGTTAGACTACTTGTCATGAAATATGCGTTTATGCACGAAAAGCCTACATAGCCACTAAGCTAAATTAGCTTATTCCACATGTTAATAATACAGTTGTGACAAACCGACAAGAAGAATCCTCGAATTTGGCAAACATGGGTAAACAATAGGAGAATAAAAAACACCAACTTAAACAGTTGAGGTTGTCTGGGAGGCTAGGTATCTATTGACCCTATGTTTGACTTGTTGTGACTTGGAAATTCTAAAATCTGATATAATAGATACACTAAATAAATTATTAGTTTACACATAAACCATGCAAAATGTGTTTTTGTCAATATGTCACTTTAATTTCTACAGGGAAAATTTAAATGAAAGCGAAGACAACATGGAAACAAAGCCGCCTGAAGTAGTACCCAGACAATCAAGAAGTACTGTAAATGTTTAAGTTATATACTAGATGTTAGGTGAACACTAAGCATTTATCAAATTTACTTGACTGAGAGTTTCTAAGTGAAAACAGATGGAAAATGCCCTAAACTCTTTGTGAAAACTGTCAAAAGTCTTTTGCTCTGAAACTACATGACTAATTGTAAACAAATTTTGCAACAATAGTCTTTGAATGGTCCCCTTTGAAATATGTTTAGCGGGTTCGCATCTTATCCAAGATGGGTGGCAGCCGGAAACACAGTTTAACATTTGACCCTATATGTGGGAATACACATTCAGAGATCTTATCTAACTACTCGGCCTATTCGAACCCAACATATTCCAATGGTCCTTGAAGGAGTCCATATAAAATTTTTGTCAAGCAGGTCGGAGTCCAATTCCAAGATGGCCACAAGAGGGAAACATATACGTATTTCAACACTGGACCCGATGGGAACACTTTCGAGGAAGATTTTTTTTGAAAATCACTGGGCCAGTTGGAACCATACTTTTTCACAATAGTTCTTTGGTATTCCGTTTAAAAATGTGTCTGTTAGATTTGCATCCAATATGGTTGCTAGCAGGTACATAGTTATCCATGGATCCCTTGATGAGAAAACACATTGAAAAAAAAAAAAATTCTGACTCATTTTTAATCAAGACATGAAATGGTTAAAATTTAGGTATATAAATGATGCAGGCTCTTTAGAGTTTCTTGATATCAAATACTTGTTTCAATAAAATATTTTTCAAAAATACGAGAATACAATTATATTTTAGCATTTTCTAATGGATGACATGCTAGTGAGTAATTGTATAATTGTTCCACAATTTGAGATGTATTTCCTTAGCAGCAAAAATAAAATGATTTTCTACTCTATCAGATACGACAGGAACTGATTGTTTGCAGTCAGATAAATAAATGTGACCTTAACCCCTTGAATGAAAAATAGTAGTTACGAAAGTAAAATCTCTTTGATATTATGGAATTGAATAGAAATCTGCAAACAATCAGAAAAAATATCCTAAATCAAAGTATTAAAAAAATAAGACAAAACAAATAAAAAACACCATAATACTGCAGAACCAACACCAATGAAGACAAACCCCCCCCCCCACACACCGACTCCGAATTGGACATGAACGCCAAAAAACAAAGCAGTAGCAGTGTTAAAATTCATAAATATGNTTTTTCAAAAATACGAGAATACAATTATATTTTAGCATTTTCTAATGGATGACATGCTAGTGAGTCATTGTATAATTGTTCCACAATTTGAGATGTATTTCCTTAGCAGCAAAAATAAAATTATTTTCTACTCTATCAGATACGACAGGAACTGATTGTTTGCAGTCAGATAAATAAATGTGACCTTAACCTCTTGAATGAAAAATTGTAGTTACGAAAGTAAAATCTCTTTGATATTATAGAATTGAATAGAAATCTGCAAACAATCAGAAAAAATATCCTAAATCAAAGTATTAAAAAAATAAGACAAAACAAATCAAAAACACCATAATACTGCAGAACCAACACCAATGAAGACAAACCCCCCCCACACACCGGCTCCGAATTGGACATGAACGCCAAAAAACAAAGCAGTAGCAGTGTTAAAATTCATAAATATGTCAGACTAAAATATGTGTCCTGTCGCAAATTTGTGTCCGAATTTGACGTCAGACACATCACAAATCTGTGACTCCTTTTCCTCGCAAATCCGTGTACTTTTCCTCCGCAAGTCTGTGTTTTTCCCCTCAAATCTGTGTCCTTTTCATCCGCAAGGCTGTGTTTTCCCCTCAAACCTGTGTCTTTTTCCTCCGCGAGTCTGTGTTTTTCCCTCAATTCTTTATCTCCCATCATTCTTTGAAGTCAGAATGGTGTAGAAGTCGTCATCAAGGTTAAGTCTTCATTTGCACAACCGTTGAGAGGCAAAATGGCAGAGCAGGACTAAAATATGTGTCCTGTCGCAAATTTGTGTCCGAAATTGACGTCAGAGACATCACAAATCTGTGACTCCTTTTCCTCGCAAATCCGTATACTTTTCCTCCGCAAGTCTATGTTTTTCCCCTCAAATCTGTGTCCTTTTCATCCGCAAGGCTGTGTCTTCCCCTCAAACCTGTGTCTTTTTCCTCCGCGAGTCTGTGTTTTTCCCTCAATTCTTTATCTCCCATCATTCTTTGAAGTCAGAATGGTGTAGAAGTCGTCATCAAGGTTAAGTCTTCCTTTGCACAACCGTTGAGAGGCAAAATGGCAGAGCAGGATTCTTGATGATGTTTACTTGCTTCGTATCCACCAAGAGGAAAAAGGGAATCACAAAGAACTTTTGCCAAAGATAATTTAGATTTAACATATTTTATTACCCCAAAATAGCGAAAAGAATTCGACAAAAGTTATACCAACTTATAACGTCTTCTCCTTTATAGTAAGATATTCAATAGCTATAGATTCGTGCAAATACACGAAGAGAAATATCAAGTAATTTTAAAGACATTAAGAAAAAGAAAAATTCCTAAAGATACGTGTGAATACACAAAAGAAATAGAGATGAATTATTATAGTCAAAATAGAATCAATACAGAATAAAGATAATGTCGTTGCTTGTTTGTCTGTGTCCGTGTATGTATAAACAGAAGTTACATGTATGTCACATGCAAGCGGTTTGTCCCTTCAATTTAAGTATGAACCTGATTAACAGTTCATTCATTTTCAGCATCTGTACGGTCAACATTACCAGTTGTGAGTAAATCTAAGTCTATCTGACATGTTGCTGATGGTAACCAACTAAGATTCTGCATCAGTCTAGTCAATTATTTTGATCTATATAGTTTGAACGTTCAAAAATATAACGGCAAGAATTTTGCTGGATCGGATAATATATTTAGTCGAAATAAGTCATAATTCAAAAAGGACCCTTGATACCCAAGTTGGGTTATATTTACTTTTCTAGCTCCAAATGAAATGTAAGTCAAAACTTTTGATTTAGAGATGAAAGAAGACATTAGACCACTTTTAAATTTACATATTGAGTCAGACTTGCGCAATTCTAGACTAAAGTTAAGGTGTATCACGGTCTTAATGTAGATGGAATATACGAATCAAATGTTGACGAAAAACAATAAAATCGGAGCATTATTACTTCTGTATTTCTCAAAGAATAGATAATCATACTATACTGAAAATTTTGTGGTGTCAAGATATAGGGATTTGTAGGCTTTTATTGTTTTTTACATTGTTAAAAGTTGAAACTTTATTTTCTCCCTTCGAATCCCGAATGGTTCTAGCCGTTTCATTGTTGATTTTCAGAACCAGTGAAGGCTGGGAGACCTGTAACAATTTTGGCTGCCTTGAGTTGTAATTGTGCAAGTCTCAAGGCATTTACAATTCCACAGTTATCCAATTCCTCACTTTCAACAGAGCTTAAATTATATTTTACGAAAAAAGCTCAAATATTTTGTTACAGAAGTCACTGTTTGATCGAAACGGACATTCTACTTGGCATCCCTACTCAATATAACCCTAAAATAGTTATGGCTCTGCCTAACCTAAATACTTTGTTTATTTAGGCAGGGGTATGAACATTTAAAAGAATCATTATTTCGGTTTTATTTGTATTGAAATTCTCTTTTTTCTAGACCATTTGTATAGTTCATTCAGGTCATGATTATCCATTTATGAGGGATATAGAGTAAATGAACATGAGACCATAACACATATGTTAACTCAAACTGCAATAAATTTCAATGAGCTGTATGGCAATTTCGGAAATTAAATCCTCATCAGTAGCCCTAAAACGCAGACACAAGAAATCCACTATATCAAAAACAAAATGTTTGAAATGCATAAAACCAAACCAGCAATATCAAATACATGTATAGCTAAAGCCCCTGTCACACTATAACGTTCTAGCCAACGTTTACCTACGTTTGCAGATTTTTATAAGCTTTGGCACACGCCGAAAAAATTGAAGAAGTTCCCGTGTTGGATGCATTCATAGCGTCAGGTTAACGGCCTACAAAGCACGGAAAACTTGTATGCAATTCCCACAAAACGTGTAACAGCGTATGACAACGTTGCAAAGGTATTTTACTAGCGTACTAGGCGCATACCGAACGTACCCGTAACAGCCTGGCATTTATAGAGCGTCTGTATAGCGTTTTGACGGTCTTTGTAAGATCAGCTTGAAATTCTTCATCTCAATGTTATTTGCAAATGAAGAAATGGATAGAAATGCCACCAAAAAATATAACAGATTTGCAGGAGGAATAGGCCCCTCAAAAATAAGAAAAAATATTTTCAAAACAATATGTCAGTATGATACTGACATAAATCAGCTATTTACATTATTTTGGATTTTTTTTTGCTCTTTAACCATTATTTATATAATAAAACATCGGCTAATGCGTTACCCCTTAGATACATCAGCGGCTGATTTGCGTTCTCAACACGTTTAAAACAATTTTCGAGAAACTACTACATATCGCACACATTGCGTGCATAACGCACCTCTTGCGTTCGCCAAACGTCTGCATAACTTATCAACAACACGTTGGCGAACGTCGTGAAATTTTCAGCATGTTCAAAATTCTCCGACGCACCCAACGTTCAACAACGCACGCCAACGCGTGTCGACGTGTTTGTAACGTGTTACAAACGTGAGTCTTACTTATACAACGCACACCAGCGTGCACGAAAATATTCTCACACCCTGGGCACACGTTGGTGCTGTGGGTTATAGTGTGACAGGGCCATTATGCACAAAACTACCATGGAGGGAGTTAAACCTTAGTTTTAAGAGTTTACATAACTTTAGATAATGGTTATAAAATGTACAAATGATACATAATAGCATGTACACCATATCTAAGAAAAATAAAGAGCATACACTTTAACACTGGAATTGTTTTACCAACTCAACATTGCATTAAAAAACAAACTCCCATATTAGATATTTAACGAAAGTATATGGAATAAATGAACATGAGACCACAGCACATATGTTAACTTCAACTGCAATAAATTTTAATGAGCTGTATGGCCATTTCGGAAATTAATTCCTCATCAGAGGCTTTTGAACCCAAACACAGGAAATCCACAATATCTAAACAAATGTTTAAAATGCATAAAACCAAAAGAAATCCCAATATTCAGTAATACCAAATATAGCTTAGGACAATACTATGATGAAGGGAGTTAAACCTTAGGTCTGAATATAGTCTGGATTTGTGGTCTTAAGTATAGGATGAAATTGTCGGAATGGTTCTGAATATTATAGTCTAAATTTGTCTTCCTTCATTACCTAAGTAATTTATAGCAGTTTCATCTGCAAAAAGCCTACAAATGAATTTCAATTTTTTCAGCAATATCATATATGTAGAAAATAAATAGGTGAGGACCCAACACAGACCTTTGAGGAACACCTACACTTACTGGGTACAAGAAATGATTTACAATTATTTATAACTACTCTCTATTTTCTCTCATGCAAATAACTTTCAAAACATTTAAGTAAATTGCCCCTAATTCCATATAATTTCATTTTGTGAAGTAACCCTTCATGCTTAACCTCATCAGGCCCTTTAGAGAAATCGCTAAAAACAAAGCAATTGAATTCTTTTCTCCAGACCTTTGAGGGACACCTACTTACTGGATACAGGAAATGATTTCCAATTATTTATAGCTCCTCTATGTCTTCTGTCATGCAGATAACTTTCAAACCATTTCAGTAAATTGCTCCTAATTCCATATTATTTCATTTTGTGAAGTAACTCTTAATGCTAAACCTTATCAGACGCTTAAGGGAAGTCGCAAAAACAAAGCAATTTATGTCGTTTGTCCAAGGAGTCAAGAATGCAATTGTACATTTCAATTAACTGAAGGACGGTGAACTGTTTTTGGGAAAAAAAGAGATTGAAATTCATAGGCTAACTTATTCTCCCGACACAACTAATCAGTGCAATAGATCTATAATTTGATGGAAGTGAATGATCTCCATTTTTAAAAATGGGTCTATAATTAGATGGAGTTGTTTTTTCTCCATTTTTGAAAATGGATATCACATTTGCTACCTTCCATTCTGACAGAAATTTATCCTATCGAAGAGATTAATTAAAAATTATTAGTAGATGTTTTAAAATAGCTTCGGGGCAAGTTTTTTAAAACATTTCATGACTGATAATATAGGTCATGTTGCTTTATTTGGAACAACGGCAGTAGAATACCGAAGGAACAAAGGAATTGAATTTACAAATCATAGTCCAAAGACATGGCCAAAACGAGGAAACAGAAAACAATGACGTTAAACACAGAAAATAATGACGTTAGACAGATACAAAGCACAGATATAGAAAACACAACACTCAAAAACAAGGAACTCACAGTGTGAACTCCAATGAAAGTGAGAGTGCCATCAGGTGCTCCGGAAGGGTAAGCATGTCATGCTCTGTAAACAGCACCCGTCACACGATCAGTGAGGCATATATGTTTTTGAAAGGTCTGTTAGATCTATTTTTTATACGCCCGTCGAAAGACTGACGTATTATGTTATACCCTCCGTCCGTCCGTTTGTCCGTCCGTCAAATTTTTGGTTTCCGGAGATTTCTTCTGTAACCGCTTGAAATTTTTGGTAGATGAGTATATCTAGGTGAGATACAGATCAAGTTCGAATTTGGTTCCGGTCGCTTGGTTTTGTACAGAGTTATGGCCCTCTAACTTTGTGAAATTTTGGAAAATATAGGTTTCCGGAGTTTTTCTGTAACTGCTTCACATATTGATTTCATATTTGGGACATGAGTATATCTAGGTGAGATACAGAGGAAGTTCGAATTTGGTTGCTGTCGTTGATTTTGTGCAGATCGAGTTGATGCCCTTTGGTTTAGTGAAATTTTGAAAAATATAGGTTTCTGGAGTTTTTTCTGTAACCACTTGACATATTGATTTGATATTTCTAGGTAAGATACAGATAAAGTTCGAATTTTGTTCCGGTTGGTTGATTTGTACAGAGATACGGCCCTTGGACTTAGTAGTAAATCTTTGAAAAACATCAGTTTCTCCACCTTTTCTTTACAATACGTGAATGTGTTGATTTGATATGTAGTATATTATTGTATGTTTATAAATTAATGATTTAAATTTGGTTCTTGTGGACACTTATGGCCCTTGGACTTAATGTTTTTTTAAAAATTCATTTTTTGCACCTTTCTTAACTTTACATATTAATTTGATATTTGTTAAACGGTTACATATTAATTGGTAAGGCAAATATTCTGTTTGATATTTTTTCAATCAAAATTTTTTTGTGGTCCAACAATGCCATAAGGTTCGAGTTGACAGTGGGCGGGCGTATCTTGCGCTCTTATAATATCAACTATTTATAAACTCTTATAGAAATATCACTAATGGTTACAATATGTACAACAGTCTTGTCATCAACATTGGGCAAAGGAATATTGTCATCATCTAAAGATGAGATTGTACAAAAATATCCATAAAGCAATGAAGACTTTTTGTCATCATCATAAACCGTATCTTCAAAATTTTCAAAATTTAAAGTATTTGGTAAGAATACTTCTAGGCATACTTATAATATATAAAAGTGCAAATTGATTCACCCAAACAATGAAAATAAAGGACCAACTACACAAACACAACAGTTTCGAGCTGTGAGAATGCATCCAAGTGTTTGAAATTCAATTAATATGTTTAATCAAAGTAAAAATATTCCTTATCTTCTAATATTGATATACACTCGTCTTAATTACTATCTATGAGGAGGGTGGACATGTGGGTGTCTTCCTCCTTTCTCTTGTCCCTCTTCTCTGACCCCTCTCCTTTCTTCCATTCTCCAGAACTCCCACTCATGGCCGTTTCTCCTTTCTCGCTTTCTAGTCGCTTATGTCCTTTCTCTCGTATCTTTATCCTTTCTCTCGCCTCCTCTTTCCTTTCCCCCTGTCTTCTTTTAACCTGTCCGCGCCTCATTTATAGTCTATCAATCGCCAATTTTTTGATATACACGAAACAGAATTCTAGCAACGCTTTTATTGTTCTTCTTCATACTAATAAATTATAATTGAAATAGTTATACCATATAAAAATGATAAACTCAAGACATACTCAGAAATTAAACGAAGGGCGGTTTCCTATTATATAAATTTATAAAAGCACAATTGTTTTATTTTTCAAAATCTAAGGTAAAAATTAAGTGAAAATTGAGGATTATACAAACAATAATAGGAAAATGTCAATATGTGAGAATAAATGTAAAAGATTTATTATATGTATTTTTCATACTAATCATGAAAACAATTACATTGTTTATATATAACTAAGAATAAAAAATCGTTGATTACCATTGAACTAAGAGAAAAAATATTTGCATTATTTGTT
The DNA here is from genome assembly GCA_002080025.1 of Modiolus philippinarum. Lineage (NCBI taxonomy): Eukaryota > Metazoa > Mollusca > Bivalvia > Mytilida > Modiolidae > Modiolus > Modiolus philippinarum. Next base: position 155,468 of record MJUU01059244.1, on the reverse strand, counting down.
TTCCTCTGAAACTATTGCTTTTTAGTACGTCTTTTTAAACGAAAACGTGGTAAAATGGATAATAGACAAAGAAAAAAATAAATTAAAATCAAATCAAATCAAAAGAAGTCTACTTTGAAACAGTCTTTAAAATTTGGTAATTATTTTGTTACTGGTTAATTTCGCGAAGTGTATTCTCAAATCTTTCGCGAGGTTATGATATTCACGGATCTTTGAAGTAATATTGTAAAACGTTCGCTTTTAAAAGTTTTGGAGAGGAAATTATACTCAAGTGAAATTCGCAAACACAAAATAAGCGAAAATTATCCCACGCGGCAATTACCACGTTTGCAGTAACTTAACCTAATTGACATCAAAAAGGCACCTTAAAAAGGACAAAGATTTAGTTTTTTTCAAAAGGACACAGATTTGCGTATGATGATTGCATGAGAATTATTTTAAATCCTTGTGTATTGTGACATGAAAATGGACAAAAATTTGCGAAAGCACACAAATTTGAGATTCAATACAGATCTGAGTCTTACATATATGATTTGTTTGCTTCAAAATTGTTCGATATTTCATTCTGATGTTGTAAACATTGCTTTCTTATTACAGAAAATGAAAGGATGGAACTCTTCAATGTATTTGTTATACCGTTTACCTCAGGTGTTTTCAAAGAATTTGATGAAGTTGATGGTGGGTTTCCAGTTGTGCTATATAAGTCAACAAATCTTACTAGGTTTGGAATGATAAAGCATTTCTTTTCAATGCGTGGAACATTATCCAAAAAGGATGTAAGTTATTTATAGTTCACACACATATTTTTTTTCGGAGCAAAAATGGTCAAATTGACCATTTGCAAATTAAAATCAAACAACGGCAGTAGAATATCGAAGGAACAAAGGAGTGAAATTAACAAAACTCAAAGTTCAAAGACATGGAAAAAAGGAAGACTCAGAAACAACGACACTAGACAGCTACAAAGCAAACAAATAAAAAAAAACCATTCAAAACCAAGACACTCAGTGTGAACTCCCATGAACTTAGAGTGCCATCAGATGCTCCGGAAAGGTAAGCATGTCCTGCCTTTTTAACAGCACCCGTCACAATTTAAGTGAGTAAAATAAATTTTTGAAAGATCTGTTTGATAACTGATAGGGTAAAGTCATTTCTAACCCTAAGACATGAACTGCATCTTTAGTGTAATGCAACAATTACATGAAAATTTATTAATTTAAGCTTATGGCTTGACGATGTTGACGCTGTTCTTTCCATTTTATAAAATCAAATTTTAAGTCCAGGTCTCGGTGTTGCCCTATTTAATGTGTAAATTGTTTAGGTTGTTCACCGGGTTTAAGCTAGTTCTGTCTAGGCTAAAAGGTTTTTGACGATTCCGCTAGACGATCCCGGACGACTCATAAATTGAGTTAATTTTATATACTTACGTTACCTTAATGATGAAATCATTTGTAGAGACAATTTTTTTTTTATTATTACATGAAATTTCTTTGTTTTCACATTCAGAAAAGAGCAGTAAATTAGGTCTGTCTACAACATCATTCAATTAGATCAACAGAAGACCAGTGACAGGAAGGTGGATTTCACTATTTATGTCTGATAAGCAAATGCATGTCGCGTTTCCACTTTTTAGCCTTTGGCGGGAGTTTTTACAAATATTGACAATAACTTTGATAAGAAACCTCGGCAGAAAAAGGCATTCTCTTCCACTTTTTATGGGATAAGTTCGATAGCAAAAACAGGGCATTATGTTTAAGAAAACAAAAGTATTGCAGTTTGAAAAAAGCGGCGTTTACTGAATGGTTACTAAAAAATGGAAAATTTTAATGAAAAAAACGAGGTTTATTTGGTAAGACTTATACAAATGCCTAGATTTTTGTGAATATGTAGCGGTTTTGCAACACAAATGAAAAAGTCGGCGTTGTATATGATTAACAACACATTTTCTTGTAAAATCTGTGACAAGACATTATTATTATACGGCGGTCGACATCAATTTGATAAAAACGATTATTATATACATAGCGGTGAAAGATTGAGATTTCCCAGTGAAAGAAAAGTGATAATTAGCTGTGAAATTATTTTCCATAATTTCACTCTAGGAAGTGACGTCACAATAGGCGTTGTCAACGTTGTTGTTAAGTAAACGTCAGAGCGGATTAATTTTGAAAACGTAGTTCATGAAATGAATCATCTATGGAACCATCAAATATGCAT
>MJUU01059244.1:131784-153228 GCA_002080025.1 Modiolus philippinarum | reverse complement strand
ATCCTTGATTCTGATTATCGAAAATATTCAACTCATGATCGAAAAACGCTGTAATTTACCCATGCGCTCCGCGCATTCGTGAATTACTGCGTTATTCGATCATTCGTTGAATATTTTGCGATAATCAGAATCTTGGATTAGTTATAGTATAAATAATGTTCAAAAGCATTCAGTTGGAATTTCATTTCGTTTTTACAATGGAAGCACTATCATCTGCTAATTGATTACAGTCGTCTCAGTTATTTATACTATAACTAATCCTAGATTCTGATTATCGCAAAATATTCAACGAATGATCCAACAACACAGTAATTCATGAATGCGCGCAGCGTATGAGTGAATTACAGTGTTTTTCGATCATGAGTTGAATATTTTCGATAATCAGAATCTAGGATTAGTTATTGTTTTTATTATATAGACCACTTCTTGTATATTTAATGGGTCAATTTTAGATTTATTTCGTGAACTACGTTTTCCATGTTAATCCGCTGAGACGTTTACTTAGCAACAACGTTGACGACGTGTATTGTGACGTCACTTCCTAGAGTGAAATTATGGAAAATAATTTCACAGCTAATTATTACTTTTATTTCACTGAGAATTTTCAATCTTTCACCGTCCTCTATATAATAATAGTTATTTATGACTTCTTTGAGTTTCTCACAGGAATCCAAATAAAGCCACTATCGCGTTAATGTAAAAAATAACTCATATCACGAGATTCGTTGATTTCAGGGAATTTATTTCCCTTGATTATTTCACAGTTTCTGCTGGTATTTGGACGAGTTGGAAGTTGTTATGGACTGTTAAAGGCGCGTTTTTTCGCTTTTAAAAACTCTAATATCATAGCTTTTTAGCTGACTTGGTTATTGCAAGTGTGAGCTTATACCATCACTTGGCGTCCAGCTGTCATGACCGTTTGAGTCAAATAAATTTTCTTAAAAACCAATGACCCAGCTGTCATAATAGTTTTGATTTTTTTGTCGTTGGTTTACCATGATTGCAAAAATCATTCAAAAGTCCCTTTTCTCCGAAATTACTTGGCACTTAATTTTAGCATATTGGCTAAAATAACCCCTGTGAAGCCCCAATTTATGAACCCCGTCCACTTTGCAGTCCGCTTACATCCACTGTTAAAAAAACTTGAGCATAACCTGCACGCAATAGATGGGAATTCGAAAAAAAGGATATCCTATGGTTAAGAATTTACACAGAATCCACATAAGTAACATTTATATGCCCAATAGCCTCTAAAAAGCATACATTTTACCCCTACCCCTACAAAATTTTAACGGAAATGTAAAGATTTTTTTTGAAATTCTGTAAGTCTAATGGTGAATGGAACCACAAAGGCATCTGACTTTCATATTTTTACAATTTTTGTTAGACTTGTAATTTTTTTCTTGAATAAGCAATGTGTGAACATGATGTAAACGTGATTTAAATGATTGATATTTCACTTTTTAATAGACTAACAAAACAGATCCTTGAAATATTTTCATTTAACCAAAGTTGGGTCTTTTTTTCCATGTGTTATCTAAAATTATATGAAATGAAATGCATTATATTTCCTTTACAAGAAGTACAAAATATAGCAGTTTTAAGTAGTGAAAACTTCATACATCCATACAACTTACCCCTACCCTAGCAATTTTCTATAAAAAAGCCAATTTTTAGTTTACGTTCGCATAAGAATAACAAAAACACGCAACATAGTTGCATGAAGTATATGATGAGTTGGTATTTTAACACCAATTTGTAGACTTGAACTCAATATTTTGACCAAAACTGATGGAAAATGGGAATATTCAGCATTTCAGATTTGACAAAAATTTACTGTTAAATCGTTATATATGTAAAATATGGAGGATGCATTTGAAAATATGCCAATTAGTTATTCAAACCGATACATTGGTTATCTTAAATAACAGTAACTTCGGTATTTTGTTACTTAAGATACTAGTTTGTTTGAATGAAATATACTTCTGTTTTGATTTATTTTGAGCAGATGAATAAGATATATCGTAATATGCAATTTTAACGCCAAAATATCGGAAAAGTTTAATATTTGGTACGATATTCGTGAAAAATGGAAATTTTCAGTTTTTCAGAATTTTACATAATTCAAAATGGAATTGTTGAATTTGTCATCTATGAAGCGAATATCTTCAAGATTGCAATTAATTTAGTCAAAGCTTTTCTTTTACCATCTTTATATACACTATATTGATGTACAAGTAGTGTTCAGGGCGTGCAAAATGCGAATATTTCCACCCCTACCCACAAAAATTTTAAGAAAAGTTGACATTTCTGTAATAAGTTAAATTCAAATCATATCAACATCACAATATTCAGTAACTATGATAGACATTTATTATATCGGCTTTGTTTTTCACATGCCATCAATTGTTTACGTGACATCAGATTTATATCAATAAAAAAAAACAAAAAACAAAAAACAAATAAAACAAAAATACAAAATGGTTATCTTCGTATTTCAAGATTTATCATATTCTCCACGTCTAACTTCTTCAAGTTTATATATATGTCATAAGAATCTTACACCTTTATCTCAAAATGACTAAACCGATGTCATTCATAAGCATTTTTACTGTGAAGTTTACTTAAAACTTCACTTAAGTAGAAATGCCTCCTAAAACCTGAAGTATATTTTTATTGGTCTTTGCTGTATAGCATGTTAATATATGGGTAATATGGATTTACTGATATATATTGATTCACAGAAAACCAAAAAGGGTACAGTAAGAATTGACTGTCTAGATTCGATTGCTACATCTCGAAAACAATCATCAGAAAACTTCAACCACCCTTTTCCATTGAATGTTACGTCAGGGACAACATTTTCTTACATCCATTTAACAGGTGATAATTTAAATACTTGTATTCCCAGTCTTCCTATCCCTACTTGCAAAGCATTTTTAAAGTCTTCACACGTGTTTTCTTAGATATTGACGATGCTAACATGATAATTATCGAACAATGGCATTCATTAAACAAAGGTTTTGTGCTATATTGACGATGCTAACATGATAATTATCGAAAAATGGCATTAATTAAACTAAGGCTTTGTGCTATCAAATAGAAAACACTAAACATCTCTTTTGAAACTGCAGTAAAAAAGTACTTATAATCTTGTAATAAAAATATGTGTGATGAATTTACCATACATTTTATCATATAAAGGTGATTTATAGCATTTGATTATCATGAAAATACGAGATATTGATGTTTATTTATGAACAAAATACAGTAAATAACACATTCTGTATACATTATTGGGATATTTTATATTTTCGATTTTTTGTTCAAAGCACTGAAATTCGATACAAATGAAATAAAAGGGACAACAGGAAACACCTACAATGGCTGAAAATTATAATTACATATTTTACGAAAGGATATGGAGTAAATGAACACGAGACCATAACACATATGCCACGATCTGCCAGGGAACTACACAGGAAAAATTCAAAATAGACAAAAGATAACGATAAAAACTCAGGACAGCCGGACTTGGTAGTAAACATACGAATAAAATCCTATATAGTTAGACTTTTAACTCCATGACCTCAATCTTGAAAGGAGAGAATATGACAATACGTAATTTTGAAAGATTGGTCAAGAGGTGCTCGCCACTTAAATGTCGGCTAGCTAAAGGAGCCAAGTCTACTGGTAAAACACTTTGGCACTACGGAAGAAAAAACTGAATTATGATCATAGTTATATTCTTTGTGGATAGCAGTATAATAGTTTGGACGAATTTGCAATATAAAGACTCATTTGTCATATAATAACAAAACTGCATCATACTCTTCAACCTCAAACACTCCCATTTTTCATTGCTATAATTTCCAATATCCTTTTTCTTTCCCCCAAAACGACGACCTTCAAAACATTAATCGCGATTAGTTTGCAATAAGAAGATAAAAAAGTTAGTTTTTATTTAACTTTGAGATGAAAAATTGCTTTTTTGCAAACTTACTTTTTAAATTAAAAGGTATTTTTGTATTTTATGAATTATTTTTTTAAATATCATAATATAAATGAATATATGTTCAATTAAAATGTTTTACAGAATCATAATTTTTATCTTATCTGAGACATTTCCGTTCTTTTCTTGCAAAATGATGAAAATCTGAAAAAATAAAAATCCGAAAATTTCCATGTTGCCCCCATTTAAAACAATTCCAACACGACCATATGCATTGTATTATTTGTACTTGTGTAGGCATCTTTGTGTATTCTTGGTTAGAGTACATTTCATATCTATAATACAAAAATATCGAAGTTGCATCAAAACAGTAAATCTGTTACTTTTGCAGCGAAATATAATTAAATAAGTAGTGTTTTTATTAACAGGAAGGGCTTAAATTTTGCATTTTGTGAGTCTGCAGTTTGTCTGAAACATTTAAAAACGTGTTCTTCTTTGAGCTCAGACATATTGTACATATTGTAACGATTTAAAGTCCATATTTTAAAGGTCCATATATAAATCTTTTAGAAATCTATATCTCAACGACAAATAGTGAAATTTTGAAAAATCTCATTTTGAACACGTTTTCGAGAAAAATGACCAAATTTAGGTGACTTAAACAGTTTTAAACAGTTTTAAGTGCACACCAGGGGCCTTCTTGATCTCGCTTGAGGGGTGAATATTGTTCACCTCTGAATGAAGACCCTCAGGTGACATCAAGATGTAGACTAGAATAAAAGCCCTTCCTTGATAAACTGGAGGCAATTAAAAGTTATTCAGATTTTTACGATCCTAACATACGAGAGTCGAAATATTTCAAATATTGAGAATAACGAAAATTTCCATTTTTCAAAAATGTTGAAATGAACTATAAAAATCTGGGGACAGCTAATAAGTTGGATACAAAAAGCTTAATGCAAATTACCGAAGTTAATTAAAAAAGAAATTAAAAGCCAAAAATGACTCATTTTCATCATATTTGCTGGGGGTTTTTCGTATCCCTAGACCACAAAAAAGACGTTCATTGGCAAGTAACTAATATGAATTGATACCAAAGTTTTGTATATTACACCCTCTATAGAAAATCAAGGCACTTAACAGTTGGAACTTAAGTAAAAGTATATGTTATCGGGCTCTTGACAGCAATATATCGTAAAATATCAACCCGTGAGCCAGAATATGAAGCAAAGGGGCGAGTGAGCGTAGCGAACGATCCCCAAGCTTCATATTCTGGCGAGCGGGGTGATATTTTACAATACTTAAGCTGTCAAAAGCCCGATAACTTGTTTATCATCCTTAATTTGCATCTTAAATTTGTAATTATTTAACTGATTTTCAAATTCTCCCAAAGTTGCGCGGGAAGTTCGACAAACATGCCATTCTTGCCTTTTCAGCGATTTTCAGCTTAAAAACGTGTTTTGTAGTTTTTTTTATCATTTTATTGCAAATGTTTTGTAACTGGGTGAATAATTTGACCGAAATTCTCTAAATAATGTCGATTTTGAATTTTGCCGCAACCTTTGGTTGTTACGACATTCTATCGTTTCTTGGAGCTTTTATGACGTCATAATGTGAAAACGTCAAAGCTCTGCAGGATATATCAACGACCTAGATTCTACAATTTTTCTGACATCTAGTTTATCTATTTGTGTCATCATGATTCTGTTCTGAATACCTAATCGGAAAGAGCAAATGCAATAGATGTTTATTGTTACAAATTTGATTTCGTTTGAAACCTTGAAAAAAAGTTATTGCCTTTGAAACTTTGGGAGAATCCCTTGATATATCCAGGTCAACCTCTGATATATCCGGGTCAACCAGATGCGGCTTTTCTTGAAAGGCTCTGCAGGCTGATATAACCATGGGGAAGGATGATAAGCGAAAATATAAGAATTTTAAATGGTGCACTACAAAATTGCCCCTATCCTGTCTATACGTTCGGACTATATTCATTTTGAAGAGGGGGTATAGAGGGACTAAAAAACGAACCGGGTTATAAGTGGAAAAAGGGGGGTACACGGAAAGTGATTTCAGCCTGTTGCCTTTTTTGATAATCTACTTTGCTTAGTCAAAAATAAAAACTTTTCAGCTAAATTCACGTCGTCCCGGATTGGACAATACCGATTTAACTTTATTTATTTAAGATCGACTCACTGACAGTGTGACTAGTGCTGTCTTCAGAGGAATACATACTTACCCGTTTTAACATTTGATGCTATTCTCGTTTTTATGGAGTTTAAATGTGATGTGCCTGAACACTATGAACAGGACAACAATATGTGCAGTCGTTTCGGCACATATTGTCGCCCTGTGCATAGTGTCGCTGGCATACATTGTCGCCGACGACAATGTGTGAAAGTTACTATCGGCACACATTGTCGCCTTCTCTAATTGTGGGTCATTAGTATGCAGCCATAAAAAGCTTTTATATAATTTTCCTGCTTAAATCATTGTTTTTATGTCATTGTATTGCATTAATTCAAGATTCTTTAAGAATCCAAGGCATCCCCTCTATTGTTATCTCCAATTTAAAGATTATCAATGTAGGTTACTACATTTCAGTGCTACAGGATTGTAAGATTAAACAAAATATTTTTTTTTATTTGGTTGTTGTGAAACCTTCGTTATGAACCGATCTATTTGAATTTTTTTGGTAGTTGGGATTTTCAACCTAGCCGGCAATTTTTTTTGACCCGCATGTTAGAAAAAATTGTTTAGCAGGTTGTTTTTTTTCTAATGGACAGGCTAGGGATACATTTTTATATTACCCAGGTGCTGGTAAGATAATTTTTAAAAAATTGGGACCAGAAATGTTTTCTGAAAAAATTCAAGCCGTTCCCCCCACCCCTCCCACCCGAATATTAAATGGTCCGTGGATTCTTTTTCATCAATTCAGAATTGGCCAGTGTATCTGCTTTACCCAGTTTTATAGGGGTTCACACTGCTAGTGCTTTTCTGTTTATTTGTTGTGTATTTGCCATGCTGTCTTAATTCGTATTGAATATGAATTGTCGTNTGGCATACATTGTCGCCGACGACAATGTGTGAAAGTTACTATCGGCACACATTGTCGCCTTCTCTAATTGTGGGTCATTAGTATGCAGCCATAAAAAGCTTTTATATAATTTTCCTGCTTAAATCATTGTTTTTATGTCATTGTATTGCATTAATTCAAGATTCTTTAAGAATCCAAGGCATCCCCTCTATTGTTATCTCCAATTTAAAGATTATAAATGTAGGGTTACTACATTTCAGCGCTACAGGATTGTAAGATTAAACAAAATATTTTTTTTATTTGGTTGTTGTGAAACCTTCGTTATGAACCGATCTATTTGAATTTTTTTTGGTAGTTGGGATTTTCAACCTAGCCGGCAATTTTTTTTTTACCCGCATGTTAGAAAAAATTGTTTAGCAGGTTGTTTTTTTCTAATGGACAGGCTAGGGATACATTTTTATATTACCCAGGTGCTGGTCAGATAATTTTTAAAAAATTGGGACCAGAAATGTTTTCTGAAAAAAATTCAAGCCGTTCCCCCCACCCCTCCCACCCGAATATTAAACGGTCCGTGGATTCTTTTTCATCAATTCAGAATTGGCCAGTGTATCTGCTTTACCCAGTTTTATAGGGGTTCACACTGCTAGTGCTTTTCTGTTTATTTGTTGTGTATTTGCCATGCTGTCTTAATTCGTACTGAATATGAATTGTCGTGATTTTGGATTTTTTATTTTGGAATTCACCCTTTCATCTTGTTTGCTTCGGTATTCGTTTACCGATGTATTACATATAATACGAGCTACAAAACGACTTAAACATCGTGAGTATTTTGTCCTTGAAATTCTACACTGGAAATTGATATAAAGGCATCTGAAATTTGACATGGACATATTGTTTATTTTGTATGACTCGTTATTCAATGTGCTTGTAAAAGTGTGATAAGTAGACATAGGGATATTTATCAAAAATATACTCAATCGGGATTCAAAGCAAATATTTCTAATATCTAATATGAATAATAAAAAAACAAACAAACCAAAACCAACAAACATGATGAGAAAACAAGAAGTACAATTCAATGGCTTAAATGTTTAACTTCAATACTAAAACAAATAAAGCTGTGTAAAATACAGAACTGCTAAGATGATATTACATATGATACATCACCCTTTGAACTGATTGTTGTTTTAAGTCTATATACATCCGAGATATCTTGTTTTTTGCCTGCGGAGGTTTTTAGCAACTGCTACACTAATATATGGAAACAATAACCAAACAAAACAGTAGTTAAGCAAAAGACAGAAACTTGGAAAAGGAAATTCTTGGTAACAGTAGCGGAGAAACTCCTCAGCTTGTTAGTAGTACATACATGCAGGACAGTTTACAAGGTTTTTTCTCAAGATATCTGTTTTGTTCAAAATATCCGATGTTTTATTTCATGCATTTGTTTTAAGGTTCCATTATTAAACCATTGTCGGATTTCTCGAAATTTGCACGTAGTAATTAGTATTAATGAAGCTTTAAGTAGTGAGTTGTTGCTGACCCGTCTTTCCCCGTCCGTACCCACTCTACTTGCCGAAACATTAGTTCAAATTTTCAGAACAGTTTACGTAAAAGGTTTTCAAGGATTTCTTTACTTGTCTATGTAATGATGATAATATTTGGCCTGATGCTTTAGTATGTTGAGTTAAAACTGTGCCTTTTCACTCATCTACTTCCTGTTTTCGGACACATTTGTCACATATTTCTCGGCTTAAATGAGTGTAATTGATTTTTTTATATTTGAGCTGAACCTTTTGTTTGTTGTGGCATTGGTCTTTCCAGACGGGCAAGGGCATATGTCTCCTCACAGCTACATGTAAAGAGAAGAAATAAGGAATTATGTATTAAACTACTCGTAATTTTAACCAGCTTTACAAATTATATGTTTAAACTGATGAATTTTTAATTGGTTTTGTTTGAGGGTTAAAAATGACATTAACCAATCCGTTACCAAACGGATCTTTCTAAGCCTTATATGCCTCCCCTTTACAGTGTCAAATGTGATGTTGACAGAGCAGACATGCCTACTCTTCCAGAGGACATGTCACTCTCGGTTTCAAACTGTGAGTGAATTGCCTTTGAATATTGTGATTTTAGCTATTCGTCTTGTAGCTGTCTAATGTCATTATTTTTTGTGTTCTTGCTTAAGCCATGTCACTGGACTTATTAATCCTTGTTCCTTCTGTTTTCTGCTACCGTTGTATTACTAATGATGCCATCTGGAAAGGAAATTTCTTTGAACTCTATAAAACATACTCAAAACTTTTGCCCTCTAAAACTATTAACAGGATTTAAATATATTGAGACTCAATGAAAACGCAACACCTAATATTTATGTTTTAGAAATCTTCTATGTCGACATAAAGATTTTTTCTTTGCTGAATTATTAAGCCAAGTGTCTGCTTAACGTTTTGCATCCAAAAATGTTTAGTCGACTCTTGAAAATTTGCAACAGCATCAACTTTAGATTAAGCGGTCAAAATCAAAATTTCCAAATTGTCCGAGTTTTGATCACACTTAAGATAAATTTAGGAAAAAATGTCTCATTCTTCAAATTCTTAGATCCAATTTTGTCAAGAGGTTGTTTGGAGTTGCAATTTGTCGAAAATTGCAATGTTTTGAATATTTGGGTAAAAAATACCAATTTTGAGAATTTTCAATTCTAAACCTCAAAAAAATTTGAAAATTTGCAGAAATGTTCCCAAAAGGTTAAAAAAAAGCTGACAAAATTCAGATTCATCGTGGTTCACAAAAGAAAGACGTTAAAGTAATGTCTGTTAATGGGAAAACAAGGCATTTTAGAGACAACCCAGGCATGTTTAAAGCCCATATCATTCATGGATTAAATGAAAACCAGTTCCAAAACTTTGAGATGGAAAAATGTTTTCACTGGGTTAAGCTTTGTAATGGACAATAAAGAAAACCAATCATGCGTAAATTCGCGCCAAAACCTCATTTTTGTGCATTTCGTGTCAGGTATTGCGGTTGGCGTGGTTTCAAAAATCAGTCATGCGGAAAATTGTTTTTTTAAAGCCTGTTAAGTTTAAAGTAAATTGACAGTTAAATTTGTTGAAAATTGTTATTTATGTGAAAAAAAAAATCTAAAAAATTAAGTGTTGCGTTTTCATTGGCACTCAGTATACAATAATTAGTTATTTCAGGCCGACCAGTCATTCTTCTTCCTCCTTATTGTTAGATGTAAGATTTAAAAGTTGAAGATATTTTGTTTGATTAAGGAACGAATGCAAGATCATTCACACTCCAGGCAAAGACGGAGCCAATTCTGTAAACTAGATGATAGTCCGTGTAAAATAATGACTTTCTTCCAAAGTAGAAACAAAATTAAAAATTTAAAATATTTGCTGAAAGATGGAGTAGTTGTAAAATAACAACAATGTTAAATAAAAAGAACAATAACATTTTCTAAGCTGTAATTGCATGAGTCGTGCACTCTATTTTTTGTATTGTTAAAATTTATTGACCCGATGTCCTTGCAAATTTCTAATAGACTACCTTTTAATGAATTTATGGGCTTGATAAGTAATACGTTTACTGAACAAAATATACCATCTTCTGAATACAGTATCTACCGTAAATTGGACCCGCACAATGTAGAATGAAAAAATGATTTTTACACTTATTTTTTTCTTATCTACACAATACTCACCTTTTGCTCTTTTTGAAATATAGTTTGAGAGTACTGGATTCATTACCATCCATACTGTGAAGTCTTTCAAAGTTACAGTTCCAAATTCCGATTCTGACTTGGATCTTTCGGTGAACGTGGATGGTGAAATCTTCAAACTTACAAAGCCAGAGTTTGATATTCGGTATGTAATAAACAGGGTGCTTAATAATATAGATTTTCTTGATCCCTTGGATGAATATTTTCAACCGATAAAACTGCCAACTAACTTGCAATTACACAGGCCTAAAAATGAAAAAAACTAATGTTCCTCATGGCTGATTTAAAATACGCCAACGGAATACACGGCATAGAATGCAAACTATTGGAGTTTTTGCGCGAAACAGATCTTGCATACATGTACCATTACACCTAGAATGTTGAAACTTGCAATTTGTTAGCTCCATATAATTAGATCTAATCACAAAGAAATTTCTAACAGGGGTCCATTTAAGTTACAATTGGGGGCAAAAGGGGTGAAAAGTTGTATAATGGTAATCCCTTGGGGAAAATGAAATTATGAATGTTTTTTTACCATGTCAAAGACTATTATCTCGAGCTCAATAAAACTTTGTAGTAAGGTAGTGTATTATGTAACATAGTGTTCAAGAGCATTTGACATTCTAAAATTACCATGGTTGCTATAGAAACCATACCAAAAAATTGAAAATCTAAGAAAATCGTTTTTTCCTTGTTAGTAATTGTATTTTGATTACAGCTCTTTGTAATACTTTGATTGTTAGATACAACCTGTCCAAATTCGTTTGAAAGGGAATAAAATAATTATTGTAATGTTTAATGGACAATTTCGTTCCCATCTGAAGCATTTAATTTCTGATATGGGATTTCGTTAGGGAGACTTTGTGTCTGCGTCCAAACATAATAAATACTAGTTATTATCATTCTTCTTCCGTTTTCTACCACGATGATAGTCCATGTAAGATAATAATGAAAAGAGGCTATTGATATGCTAATTAAAATTATCTCCGCTTTGACCATTTTAAACTTAACTGGTAGATAACTGACCGATGTTTCTCATAATGTCCTTTATATGCTTGTTCTTTTTAACATTTACGATACTAGACTGGATCATATGCCTTGATAAAAAAAAAGAATAAATCACAGTTTTAGAATATATAAACTTTTAAAACATCTGAATAGAACACTTGTAAAAATAGTTCATGAGTTACATGCCTTTTGAAATATTTTAAATAACAGATTAACATTCACCAAAGGTAAATATTTATGACATTTATGTTTAATTATTTACAGTTTATTTGTAGGATTTTAGTAACTTATATATAAATATATTTTTATAAATTTCAGGCTAGTTACAGATATATACCGTATGTATTCGTCGTATGAATCCAAACATAAACCATCGGAATAGACAAGATAATATATATACAATTTCTAGTTCGTGAATATTTTCAAAAAGTTATCTTTTGTATTAATAAAATAAAAAATAAAGCATTTATATATTTTCAGAACATGTATATTATCACACTATTTGCATTTTATTTCATTGAAGTGTAGACTTGTACAAAATGTACCATGCCAGGCTATCCCGAGTTCCTATTGTTGTTTTCGTTTGTCTCTTGTTTTATTTGTGTTTTATTCTTCTGACGAACTACCGTATAGTTTCCTGGAAGATTGTAGCATGTAATTGTAATTTTCAGCCCTTCTAGTTATTTCCTGTCATCCCTTTTCATTTTTATTAATGTAACTTCTTAATTTTAATCAGTATTATATTATACATTTTTCTTTCATTGAACAGACAGCCAAGGGTAGTAATACATTGTTATATCGTTTCATTTTTTTTACATTCGTTGGTTACTGCTGTACATTTTTGCAGAAGTAATAAAAAAAATAATAAAGGAAAAAGAGTCGAAACCAAAGTACATTCTCTAAAATGCTAAATGAATTTTGATCTGGGTGTAAGTAATCAGCACACGTTTATGTCTGTTGAGTGCAGCATAATAAAATGTCTGAACGCGGAGACAGAATTTGAATGACATATTAAAACACAAAAATTAAATAACAAGCGCAGCACTGGAAGTTATATATAAAAACACGTTGTAGGTGTTGTTGAAAAATTAATGACTTAGAAATGTTTTGGCAAATTATTGCAGTCATAGCCAATTTGTGGACAATGTAATATCCTCTTAATACCAGAAGAGTAAGGGATGGGTTATGGTTTATCATTGTTTCTGACCAAGACATATTTGGTTCTAGTGTTTAGGGTAATTTATCAAAATACTTATTGCATCGGGATCAAAGTCTTAGATACCTGTACTTTTTGGTTTAAAATCACGAATGATTAAAATCTATACAACAACGACTTTGGAAAGCCAAAAATATACCCAATCAAGATTGGGAAAAAATGCGGAATAATGCTTTAAAAGAAAACTGATTTTTTTTCAGTTAAGTTTACAACACTCGGTTTTACCATAACAGATATAGATACCTAAGGCTTTTATCGGACATTAAAAAACTGGTCTCCTCCACTTTATCTTTACAGTATTTTAACTTCCCCACCAAAATACCTTCTTTTTTCTCAACTCCTTCAAAGATTTCAATTGAATTTAGAGCTTCTTTAATTTCTGTTTTATTTTCTGAAAAAGAAAACGTGGTATTGTCAGCTAATTGAATTGTCTTCAAACTGTGGCTTTTGCAATCAATTTTTAATTCGAAACCTTTTACATTATATTCAGTTCTTAGTCCTTAAGCCATTATTTCTTCTGCTACAACAAAAACTACGGCTGATAAAGGGCATACCTGCTCTTAAGCTATTGTGTATTTGAAACGTTCTGATATCAACCCGTTACTTGCTATTCAACAAACTACATTTTTTTTAATGTTTGTATACATCGAGATTAAGCAAACCCGTTGTATAAACGACTATTTAAACCCACAGTAAAACTTGTTTCATGAAGTCCCATTCTAAAAATCAAAGGTTTTTAAAAAAATCAACAAAACTTATAGCTCCCTCATTTTGATATTGTTCACAATAATCAATGACATCTTGAATTTGTCTAAGATTAAATTCTATATATCTATTCTGTACATACCAATTCTGATAACTTTTCAAAGAAAGTTTTTCAGTCTCAATGCTAAAAATCATGACAGTGCTTTAGACTAGTATTCAATACAGGCCTATAACTTTTAAACTCAGATGGTCCCCGATTTTGAAAAAAAGAGACAATCAACTTTGCCTTTGTGAAAATGGAAGTCTTCAATCATCATAAATTATGAACAATTGTATACTTTTACTAACATGTACTGTAACTGTGTCAAAAATTTATGATACAATTCAGCCGTAATACCATCTATCCCTTGGCTTTTATTACGATAAAATTTCGGTATCGTTTTGCTAATTTTCGCTTTTCCTAGAGGTTTAAAAGTAGGCGTTATGTTTTCTCCTAATTCAGCCCATTGTTCTCGTGATCAAATTTGTGCACCCTTTGCCATACGTTTTTTTAACCCATTTTCCAAATTCAATTTTTCTTTGTTCATAATTGTTCCGATAAAAATCGATTCGTCCCTTATTCTATATAAATATTCCAATCTTCGCTGAATTCCAGTTTCCCTACTTTTTTCAGCCCTGGTCTTATTTTTACGCTAGTCTATTTTTAGTAATCTTTAATTTCTATTTTAAAAAAACCGAACACTAACTTCGTTTAATTTTTATACTTTTCTATTATTTCTTTTAACTGTCCACGGCCTTTCAATAGCTGTTGAGTTGCTAACAGACACTTCCGCAAGGGAAGGGGAGGTTTTGCATGCCATAAAACCGGTTTTACCCACAATTTCTTTTGAAACGCCTGTAACGAGATAGGACCATTGCGGTTTACAATTTTTCAACCTGTTTGTCTTTTTGTCTCCTGGACTTTGGCTCTTGGCAACTCTGTTCGGTAATTTTATTTCTTAATTTAAAATATATATAGATTACACCAGAAGATCCCGTTCATTACCATATTTTATCCACTAGAGATAGTTAAATTTTAAAATTTTAATTGCGAGGCTTGCCTAGCATTTTAAAATTTTTAAATTTAATTATCGAGAGTGGATAAAATATGGTAATAAACGGGATAAAGTGGTGTAATCTTTTTCTCTAATGGTCAATGATAAACACCGAGAATTGTATTCCGAATAGATTCGGCGGGAAATAGCACGGGGCTTTATTCAACATACGTTGAATAAAGAAAATTTATCTAACGGGTCAAAACCGGTTTAAACTTGACATATCATTAGAGAAATACTCATTATCAACTAGAGTAGACTTATTTAACTTCCAGCACCTCTTCATTTACTACTTGACATAGTCTGACAACTTGACGAAACCCTTGAAGATCTGTAGACTTCCGGATGTATTTGACCTCATATACGTTTTGAAAGAAAATTTTGATTAATAAGAGTCATGTCTATTTTACTTGCTTGAAGGTTGTTTCCCCTGTAAAATGTTAGCTCAAAAACTTGTTTTAGGCAATGTCCTCGAAAATCTTATAGCCGAAAACTGTTTTAATGCATTGGATACATGAAGATTGTACCTTTGAAAATGAATGTGGATTACGTATTTGTGCTTGAAGAACACTCGCGACATAAAATTCTTCTAACAAATTTAGTCAGACAAGGCTACTGGAATAGCTAATGAATGGATGATATTCCAAACGAAGTTTTAAAATATGGCGGGGTAGCTTTTTAGTAAAATAAAACTTCAGGAGCTTTCTGTTAAACTATTTGGTTGGGAGACATCTCTAACAATTGGTACAAGGGCTTTTAAATAACTAAAATTCACCAACCCAGTAGCCAGTACTTCGGTGCTGGCCCGAAAACCGATTATACTTTCAACATATAAATTTAAGAAAATTTTGTTAAAACCTAAGGAGTATCTCTCTCTCTTGCATAGCTCTGTCCTTAGCTGAGTTTGGCTTTCCTTTATAGCTCCTACTGGTAATTTGTTCTCTATCAGCATTAACACATACATGTATTTCGGTTGATGGATTTCCAAATGTTTTGATAGTTGTCGAAATGCGCATGTGTAGAAACTAAATGCACAGTTACTTCGGTATTTTGTAATTCTATTATCAATAAGGTATTCAAGGTTGGGATAAATGTAAAATATCTGGTAGAAAAAACAGCAACAATATTTTTGATGATTTCAATGAAGCGTTCAGGAAAGATAAACTTATATCCCTCCTCTTCTCTATATGTAGCTTTTGCAGTATATGGAAGAGCAAAAATTCAAATACTTACCTTGTCCTCCAGGAGCTTTATCGAAGCTTTTGACACTTAAGAAAATTGGATTTAGAGAAATATGTTTTTTCACTACTTTGTGCTGAATTTCCATGACTAGTCATAGTCGATGTTTTAAAAACGAGCAATATCTGTATTAAATTTGCTTCTGAAAATTTGCTTTGGATTCTGTTACTGGTGACATTGTTCTTATTGGGTATAGAGAATCATTATTAGCTCACCTGCAGATGGCCAATTGAAATTGTGAGAAAATGGAACCTGGAATTAATCGGAAGAAATCTAAATTATAATATCAATTAGTGGGTAAAAAAATATAAGAATAAAAATGTTACAATAGAAGAACCAAATGAGTATTTAAGGATCTACTCTATCCCAGTCACTGAAGTTTTCACATAACATAAACGATTTTCTTGAAGATAATTTTATCAAGAAACCTAATTGCGCAGTTCGCAATAACTGAGTTGGTATGGTCAAATTAACCAGTTCATTATAGACATCTGTTAGAAGACCTCGTATTATAGCAATTCGTATTTGAATCAGTTCATAATTTTATTAATCGATTTTACGTCTGATGCAGCAGTTTATTTTCGCTTCTTCCGACTCAGTTTGAAGGAAATATAGCTATTGTTTTGGTCGTTCATTCGTTCCTCGCAAAGTTGAAGTATATGCTTATCAATCAGATAAGTTTTGTCCACCGATATATTTGGATACTGATTTATACCCCGCTCCATAATGTAGAGGTATATACTGTTTTACCGTTGTCCGTCATTCTTTCTGTCTGTCTGCTTTGTACGTCTGTCAAGGATATCTCTGCTTGTGAATGCCGTAATGATTTTATATTTAGTATGAAGCTTTGGTATGACTAGTTGTGCGTGTCTGCCCTTTGAAGTCTGTTGCTGATCTACTTCCTATTTATCGATAACTTTGTTGTTTTTCAGTTGTAGCCATATATTGAGTTCTTTTCGTCACGGATTTCTCCAGTTGTGTATATAGTAATGATTTGGTATAAAGAGTTCTCCCGTGTTTCATTTTTTCAGGTCTGTTAATCATCTACATCCTGTTTGCATAAAGCTTTGTCTTTCCCGTTTAAACCATGTATTGATTTTTTTGTTAAGAATTTTTCGCCTTGCGTATGTAGAGTACTAGAATTAATTTGATATTGTGTCTTATTATAAGCTATGAAGATTTGTATCGTGTGCTAGCTTTCACTCTCCTTCACTGAAGTAGAAAACTTCATTCATAAAATCTGAATTTGAAAAACAAATTTGGAATTTTATTTCATTCATTTTCTACTTACCAACTGAGAATAATTCTTTTGGATAAGATTTACAAAGCCTTACCCCCAAAAGGTGGTGGATAATTTTCTTAAGCTCTGTAGAATCTTTTTTTATCTTCTATCCTTTAATATCGACGACGTCCAGTATATATATTTACAAATGCACATTTATACAATCCTTGATGAGACATAAGTTGTCGAAATGCGCATATGCAGAAAATAAATTAACAGTAACTTCGGTATTTTGATATTTTTTGCAATTTTCTTCTTTTTTTGATCCATAGAAAAGTCATATCAGGATAAATATCATATGTACAAAATCAAGACAAAACTTTCACATCCACATTTCTCAGATATAATTTGATAAAAGTAGTGTCTGTTGACCAATCTGCAGACTCCAAAATACTTCTCATGCTTGTACCATTTAACAAAGCCCGTGATGGTCCAAAAGATCTAGTTGAATGTGCTCTGATTTTCAAATCTTTATTCTCATATGCCATTTTTATAGTATTGACTATCCATTTTGAAATAGTCTGTGCTGTAAACGGTTTAAAAGGTTTCACTGTTGCTAAAAATAGTTTCACTTCATCGTTTGTTAATTCAAATAAACAGCAAAAACCCGTTTTGGATCCAGTTTCTTATTGTCTTTGAAAAATGATGCAAATATTTTAGTTCCATTATGATTGGGTCTGTCTTGTTTTGACAAGCCAAGTCTCAAAACAGTAACCCCTCTCTTTTGCACATTCACAAAACCATCCCTAATTCTCAGTGCTTGAATGTCCGAACATCTCCGGAACGTTGTGATGGCTATAAGAAAAACAACTTTGTAAGTTAAGTGTTTTAAATCAGCATCTATTAGGGTTTCAAAAGGTGACTTTTGCAACATATCTTACACTGTTTGTAAATCCCATTCTGGTACTAAATTAACCTTTGGGGCCTTCATAGAGACACCCCTTAATAGACGTATTATATATGAATGTTGGCCAACATGGATGTTATTTATTGGTGGTTACAAAGATGATAGCATAGATCTATAACCTGCTATTGTGCGATATTGTAAACCAGAATTAAATAAAAATGTAATAAAATCTACTAAATTTGCTGTATAGGGATCTTTTTCCCGTTCACGACACCAGCTATCAAATTTTCTAAACTTGCAGGCATAATCTTGTTGTGTACCAACTCTCCATGATGCTCTGAAAAGTTTTCTAGTGTCTCTTGAAAACCCTTTATTTCTGAAGTTTCTTTGAGAGCATTCATGCTGTCAGTTTGAATACTTCTTGTTTTGGATGAAATTTTTTTTTGTTTTTGGTTGATGGAGCAGATTTTCTAGAATTGGAATTTTTTATTGGTTTTGCAACTGATTTCTGAAAAAAAGTTTTGTGTACCAATGCCCTCTTGGTCACTTTGGGGCAATCAGAATTAACCAACAATGATACTGGCTCATGTGTTTCAACACTTTTGGAATAAGACATATTAGTGGAAATGCATAAGCCCACATTTTGTCCCACGATATTGACAGTGCATCAACTGCCAGAGCATTTTAAGCTCACCTGACCCGAAGGGTCAGTGTGAGCTTTTGCCATCACTTGGCGTCCGTCGTCCGTCCGTCCGTTAAACTTTTCACATATTCATCTACACCTCTGAAACCACTGAAGCAAATTCAACCAAACTTTACAGGAATGATGTATAGAAGGTCCTTTACAAAGATTGCTCATTTCGTTCCGCGATCCGATAAAAAACATGGCCGCCAGCGCGGAACTTAGGTTTAACATGGGACCCTATGGGAAAAATCACATTTTCATCTTCTGCTCTGGTAAGGCTGAAGCAAATTGAACCAAACTTTACAGGAGTGATGTACTTTAGGTCCTTAACAAAGATTGCACATTTCGTTCCGATCCGACGAAAAACATGGCCGACAGCACGGAACATGGTTAAACATAGGACCCTATGGGAAAATCACATATTCATCTACACCTCTGAAACCACTGAAGCAAATTCAACCAAACTTTACAGGAATGATGTATGGAAGGTCCTTTATAAAGATTACTTATATTGTTCCGATCCGATAAAAAACATGGCCGCCAGCGCGGAACTTAGGTTTAACATTGGACCATATGGGAAAAATCACATTTTCATCTTCTGCTCTGAAGAGGCTGACGCAAATTGAACCAAACTTTACAGGAAGGATGAATAGAAGGTCCTTAACAAAGATTGCACATTTCGTTCCGATCCGACGAAAAACATGGCCGCCAGCAAGGAACGTGGTTTAACATAGGACCCTATGGGAAAATCACATTTTCATCTACTAATCAGAAATCACTGAAGCAAATTCAACCAAACTTTACAGGAATGATGTTTGTAAGGTCCTTTACAAAGATTACTCATTTTGTTCCGATCCGATAAAAAAACATGGCCGCCAGCGCGGAACTTAGGTTTAACATTGGACCATATGGGAAAAATCACATTTTCATCTTTTGCTCTGAAGAGGCTGAAGCAAATTGAACCAAACTTTGAAGGAATGATGTACTTAAGGTCCTTAACAAAGGTTGCTCATTTCGTTCCGATCCGAC
Organism: Modiolus philippinarum; assembly: GCA_002080025.1. Lineage (NCBI taxonomy): Eukaryota > Metazoa > Mollusca > Bivalvia > Mytilida > Modiolidae > Modiolus > Modiolus philippinarum. The sequence continues at coordinate 133,407 of MJUU01059244.1, read as the reverse complement.
AAAAAACATGGCGGCCAGCACGGAACATGGTTTAACATGGGACCCTATGGGAAATCACATTTTCATTTTCTCCTCTGAAACCACTGAAGCAAATTCAACCAAACTTTACAGGAATGATGTATGGAAGGTCCTTTACAAAGATTGCTCATTTCGTTCCGATGCGATAAAAAACATGGCCACCAGCGCGGAACTTAGGTTTAACATTGGACCATATGGGAAAAATCACGTTTTCATCTTCTGCTCTGTAAAGGCTGAAGCAAATTTAACCAAACTTTACAGGAATGATGTACCTAAGGTCCTTAACAAAGATTGCTCATGTCTTTCCGATCCTACAAAAAACATGGCCGCCAGCACAGAACATGGTTTAAAATTAACATAGGACCTTATGGGAAAATCACATTTTCATCTACTCCTCTGAAAGCATTGAAGCAAATTCAACCAAACTTTACAGGAATAATGAATGGAAGGTCCTTTACAAAGATTGCTCATTTTGTTCCGATCCGTTAAAAAACATGGACGCCAGCACGGAACTTAGGTTTAACATTGGACCATATGGGAAAAATCACACTCTGTAAAGGCTGAAGCAAATTGAACCAAACTTTACAGGAATGATATACTTAAGGTCCTTAGCAAAGATTGCTCATTTCTTTCCAATCCGACGAAAAACATGGCCGCCAGCACAGAACATGGCTTAACATAGGACCTTATGGGAAAATCACATTTTCATCTACTCCTATGAAAGCATTGGAGCAATTTCAACCAAACTTTACAGGAATAATGAATGGAAGGTCCTTTACAAAGTTTGCTCATTTTGTCCCGATCCGATAAAAAACATGGCCGCCAGTGCGGAACTTAAGTTTAACATTGAACCCTATGTAAAAAATCATATTTTCATCTTCTGTTCTGAAACGGCTGAAGCAAATTGAACCGAACTTTACAGGAGTGATGTACTTACGGTCCTTAACAAAGATGGCTCATTTCGTTCCGATCCGACGAAAAATATGGTCGCCAGCACGGAACATGGTTTAACATTGGACCCTATGGGAAAAATCACATTTTATCGACTCCTCTGAAATAACTGAAGTAAATTCAACCAAACTTTACAGGAATGATGAATGGAAGGTCCTTTACAACGATTGCTCATTTCGTTCTGATCCAATGAAAAACATAGCTGCCAGTGTGGAGCTTAGGTTTAACATTGGACCCTTTGGGAAAATCACATTTTTATCTACTCCTCTGAAATAGCAGAAGCAAATTTAACCTAACTTTACAGGAATGATGACTGAAGGTACTTTACAAAAATTGCACATTTCATTTCAATCCGACAAAAAACATTGCCTCAAGTGCAAAACATACTTTAACATTGGAGCCCAGTATGAGAAAACCATCCTTTTCATCATCTTCTCTCAAAACAATTAAAGCAAATTATAATAAATGTATAGAAGGTCCTTTGCAAAAATTACTCATTTCAATAGGATCAGACAAAACACACGGGTGCTAATTGAGAACATACCTAAACACCCTATCCCCATTGGTAAAAAACATGATCATTTTTGGTCATGCATGGCATAGAAGCGTTTTGTCAGGTGAGCGATACAGGCTCAGTCTCTGAGCCTCTAGTTT